>JAPYYJ010001021.1:0-14770 GCA_028533885.1 Nasua narica | reverse complement strand
GAAAGAATTAGTGACCTTGATGATATCTCAGTGAAGACTAGCAAACTGAAATCCAAAGGGGGAAAATGAGGAAGAAAATTCAAGAGAATGATGAAGAACCATGTGCCAATTGCAAAAGATGTGACAAACTTGTAGTGGAAATAATAGGAGAAGAAAGAGTAGAAACAAACTGAAGAAATAATGACTGAGAATTTCAGATCCAGGAAACTCACAGAATATGATGCAGGATAAATAACTATAATATAAATACATAGTTATATATACATACATATACATATAACTATATATATACATATACACACACACACACACACACACACACACATACTCAAACTTCAGAAAATAAAAGACAAAAAGAAAACTTGGAAGAAAAAAGAGGAAAAGAAAAAAACTACCTGGAGAGAAACAAGGGTGAGAATTGCATAGGACTTCCTTTTAGAAACCATGCAAAGAGACAACGAAGTAAAATATTTAAAGTGTTTAATGATAAAATCCCCAATCTAGAATTCAGTAGCCAATAAAATTTTTCCTTTATAAATAAAGACAAAGATAAACAAAGATGAATATAAACAAGTAAAACTTTCTCAGTCAAACCAAAACTGGGCAAAATTGTTTCCAAGAGAACTGTCTTAAAGAAATGCTAAAAGAAATTCTTCAAAAAAAAAAAAAAGAAATTCTTCAAAGAAAAGGAAATTATGTAGGTCAGAAACTTGAATCTATATTTGGAAAGAAAGAATAGAAAATGAATAAATGAAGATAACATAAAATCTTTTACTTTTCCTGTTCTTAATTGATGTAATGGGTAACTACAAAATAATAGCACAATGTATGTGATGATGACAGGTTATGGATAAGAGAACAAAATTACAGCAGTGTTACAAGGGATGAGGGGAGAGAGTGAAGTGGTATAGTGTTACGTGAATTACATTAGTTGTAAAAATATATTTCAAGCCTTATTTCAACCAATAAATTTTTAAATATATGGAAATTAGTATGCTAAAGAGGAGAGCACAGGAGATTATATAAAATGCTCAATCAAACCAGAAACAGAAGATAAAAAAAGAAACAATAAGAACAACAAATAGAGCACGTATTGCATGGAGCACACATGAGTGTGGTGAATGAACAATTAATCTTGTAACACTGAAAAAATAAAATAAAAATATTTGGAGAAAAAATAAAATTAAAACAAAAGAACAACAAATAGAAAGCAGTATAACTAAAAAAATTAAGTATTTAGGTTTAAATCTAACAAAATATATATAAATCTATATAAGGAAAATTATAAAATTCAGCTGAAAGAATTCATGGACATGTATAGGAAGACCCAACATTATAAATATGCTATATCTTCTCATGTTGATCTTTATATTCACCAACATCATAAAAAAATCCCAGCATATACTTTGTGGATAAAATTTTTTTTTTTAAAGATTTTATTTATTTATTTATTTATTTATTAGAGAAAGAAAGAGTGAGAGAGAGCATGAGAAAGGAGAAGGTCAGAGTGAGAAGCGCACTCCCCGTGAAGCTGGGAGCCCGATGTTGGACTCGATCTCTGGTCTCCGGGATCATGACCTGAGCCAGAGGCAGTTGCTCAACAAACTGAGCCACCCAGGCGCCCTGTGGATAAAATTTGTATAGAAAGATAAAAGAAGGAATCGCTTCTCGGCCTTTTGGCTAAGATCAAGTGTAGAAAGATAAAAGAACCAGAATAGCCAACACAGTCCCAAAGAAGAAAAGCAATTACAGAGGAATGACAGTTTCTGACATCAAAAACTACTAGAAAGATTAGGTAATAAAGACATATAGTATGGTAAAAGAGTAGAAAAATAGATTATTGAAATAAAATAGAAAGCCTAGAAGTAAACACACCCAAATGCAGGCAATTGATCTTTAAAAAATAGCAAAGGTAATTAATTAAATAGAGAAAGTTCAATTTTTCAACCAATATTACTGGAACAACTGAACACTCACATAAAAATAAGACTGAATCTAGACAGAACCCTAATACCTTTTGTAAAAATTAACTCATAAGGATCATAGTTCAAAACTAAAGCATAGAGCTGTAACAATTCTAGAAGATGACCTAGGAGAAAAACAAGGTTACTGGGTTCAGGGATGACTTTTAGCTATAACACCAGTAGCATGATTCATGTAAGACAACATTTGTAAGTTGGATTTATTAAAGTTAAAAACAAAAAACTTCTCCAATAAGGCACAGTTAAGAGAATAAAAAGACAAACCCACAAAAGTTGGGAGGAATACCCAACTTTTCTATCAACATGGATGGGACTGGAGGAGATTATGCTGAGTGAAATAAGTCAAGCAGAGTCAATTATCATGTGGTTTCACTTACTTGTGGAGCATAAGGAATAACATGGAGGACATTAGGGGAAGGAAAGGAAAAGTGAATTGGGGGAAATTGGAAGGGGAGATGAAACATGAGAGACTGTGAACTCTGAGAAACAAACTGAGGGTTTTGGAGGGGAGGGGGGGAGGGGAATAGGTGAGCCTGGTGGTGGATATTAAGAAGAGCACATATTGGATGGAGCCCTGGGTATAGTGCATAAACAATGAATCTTGGAACACTGAAAAAATAAATTAAAAAAAAAAAAAGACAAACCACAGACTGGGAGACAATATTAGCAAAAGGTATATGTGATAAAGAACTTGTATCCAAAATACATGAAGAGCTCTAATACCCAGCATTCAGGAAACAAGAAACTCAATTAAAAAATGAGCAAAAGATCTAAATAGATACCTCATCAAAGAAGATATGTAATTGGAAATAAGAACATGAAGAGATGTTTAGCATATATCATTAAGGAATTGCAAATTAATGCAGCAATGTGATACCATTACCCACTTATTAAAATGGTGAAAATCTAAAACACTAACAATATCAGGTCCTAGTGAGAATGTGGAACAAGAACTTCCATTCATTGCTCGTGGAAATGCAAAATCATACATCTTTGGAAGATAAGTTTGCAGTTTTTTACAAAGCTAAACATACTCTTACTCTCTTCCCCCACAATCTCTTTACTGGATATTTACCCAAAAGAGTGAAAACTTGCATTTACACAAAAACTTGCACATGAATATTTATGAGGTCTATTCATAACCACTAAAAGTGGTGGCAACCAAGATGACCCTTAATAGGTGCATGGATAAACAAATTGTAGTATATACATAAAAATGCAATGTTATTCAGCAGGTACAACAAAAAAAAATGAGCTATCAAGCTACAAAAAGACATGGGGGAGACTCAAATGTACTCAAAAGTCAAAGAAGTCAATCTAAAAAGTCAAAACTCTAAACATGTTAAAATTATCAGTGGTTGCTGGAGATTTAAGGACCTGGAAGATGGAGTGAAGGATAAATTGGACGAGCATAGGAAATCTTACAGTGTTGAATCTATTCTGAATGATACTATAATGGTGGATACAAGACATTACCCATTTGACAAAATCCATAGAACTTTATATAATACAGAGTAAACCCTGATGTAAACTATGAACTTCAGTTAATAACAAGGTATCAGTGTTAGTTCACTTGTAGCAAATGTATCACATTAATGGGAGATGTTAATGATAAGGGAATTTGTGGATAGGAAGAAGCAGTATATGAGGAACTCATTGTACTATCTGTTTAATTTTTCTGTAAATCTAACAGTACTTTGAAATGTATCTATTAATGTTTTTCATTTTTTAAAGATGTATTTATTTATTTTAGAGAGAGAAAGAGCATGCACGTGTGTGAGTAGGGGCAGGGGCAGAGGGAGAGAATCTTCAGGCCGACTCCCTGCTGAGTGAGGAGCTGAATGTGGGGCTCAATCTCACAACCCATGGGACCCTGACCTGAGCTGAAACCAGGAGTCAGACGCTTAACCAACTGAGCCACCCAGGCACCCCTATCTATTAATGTTTTTTAGAAAAGATTTTGTAGTGTATTTCCCATCATCAAAAGGTTTATAATTTGGTTGAGAAAACATCTCAGAGACATAAACCTATGAAAGGCAGAAGAATTTTATGCACAGGGATAATCAATTGTAGCAATGAAGTGTCTTTAATCTGCTTGATCTAATCATTTTCTCTCAAACATTTAAAGCACAAATTTTATATGTGAGAATCTTCCCTAATAGAGGACAGGAAAAGGAGACTGTTAAGTAGTCAATATTATAAGAAGCCCAACTATTCTGTTTTCTACATAAGTCTCTTCAAAGTGTTTGATAGAGTAGGAGTCATTTAATGTTCTAGTTAGCATTAAAATTTACATTTAAAAGGGGCTGCTGTGTGGCTTCCTCTGTTAAGCATCAGATTCTTAATTTCAGCTCAGGTCATGTTCCCAGGGTCATGAGATTGAGCTCCTGGTGGTGCTGCGTTTAGCAGGGAGTCTGCTTGAGATTCTTTCTGCCCCTACCCTCACTGGTGTGCACTTGTGGACTCTATTTCTAAAACAAATACATAGGGGCTCCTGAGTAGTGCAGTTGGTTAAGCAGCAGGCTCAGGTCCTGATCTCAGGGTCATGAGATCAAGCCCCTCGAGGGACTCTGTGCTTAGTGCAGAGTCTGCTTGAGTTTCTTTCTCTTGCTCCCTCTGCTCCTTCCCACATGCGCTCTCGCTCTCTCTCTCTCTCTTTCTCTCTCAAATAAATAAATCTTTAGAAAGTAAATTAATATTTTTTAAAAAGAAAAAAATTGCATTTAAAAATAAAGGGAAGTCCACTAAAACAATTTTGTCAACTAAAGTTTTAATTTAAAATTCATTATAAAAAGCATAAAAAATAAAAATGCTTTACTTTCTTTTTTGTTTCTTTAAAATATTTTTTACTTTGGGGGTCACCTGGGTGGCTCAGTTGGTTAAGTATGTGCCTTCAGTTCAGGACATGATCCCAGAGTTCTGGGATCAAGCCCTATGGTGGGCTCCCTGCTCAGCGGGGAGTCTGCTTCTCTTTCTGCCCCTCCCCTGTTCGTTCTCTCTCTGTCTCTCTCTCTCTCTCTCTCTCTCATTCTATCAAATAAATAAATAAAATTCTAAAATAAAATAAAATATCTTTACTTTGGTAAGAGGAATGGGATTTAAACATTGTTCATCTATGAGATGCCTTTAATATTTCTCAGTCATTGATAGTCACTGTATATTTTTCCCCAAATACTTTTATTTTATTTTTTCAGTGTTATAAGATTAATTGTTCATGCACCACACCCAGTGCTCCATGCAATATATGCCCTCTTCAATACGCACCACCAGGCTCACCCAACCCCGCTCCCCTCCAAAACCTCCAGTTTGTTGCTCAGAGTTTATGAGTTTATTATTATGGCATTTTATTTTGATTAAATGAAACCATAAATTAACTTTTTAAGATTTTTTTAATTCCTTACATAACCTGCAGTACCTTTGGCAGACTGTATTGTAAATATACTCTACTACAATGTATTTATCATAAGGTGGTTATTAGACATAATATTATGACTTGTATTTGTGAAATATGAGAATGAATTAAAACAAGAAAACAGCTACATATTCTGATGTGTATTTAGTTGTGTATTTAGTTGTTTTCTAATGGGAATTTAGTCGTTGTGTATTTAGATGTTTTCTAATGGGAATTTCCACAGAAGATATAATTCAACCTAGAAAAGATTGAGCTAATGAATGCCAGAGAAACAAATTAAACTTCTGCCAAACATTGATGGGTTGCAAATTTGTTTAATTTCTAAGGAAAGAGATCCAGGTGTCATTGTGAACAGCTCAATAAAGATGTCAACTTAATATTCAACAATAGCTAAACATGATGTTTATTTGAATTATGAAAAGTGGAAAATGCATGGAACATAAGAAAATAAAACTGTATAAAGAGATCAACCAATGGTAATGTTTTAGCAATTGTGTTTATTGTTAGATATTTCCTCTTCAAGATATTTCATCAATTCTACTACACTCATTAAAATATATATTGAGATCTTACTTATGTAATTGGGGGAGATGGTCAGGAATATTCCATAGAAAAAGTAATTTTTGAGCCTCATCTGAATAGTTAGCGGCAGATGCCAAACCAGCAAAGGTATTAAAAGCATTCAGGAAAAAAAAACAGCATCAGCAAAACCTTGGAGATTTAAAACAAACTTGTATATAGAAGACAGCATGTAGCTCAGTGGAGTTTCTCTTTGTGTTACCCAAAGAGTAGATGCAGTCAGATAACAGAATTCTCAAATGTTCTGGAAGAGAGGATTTGGAATTACATAATAATACAAATAAAAATAACACTTTAAGAGCTTATTGTATGCACATATATGTATACGCATATCGCATAGCCTCCTGAAGACTCTGTGAAGTGTTTTTATGAGAATGAGAAAGCCAAGAAATAAAAAGGGTAATTTACCCAATGTCCAAAATAGTTGATAATAACTAGTATGGCAGGAACCAGACCTGGCATATTTAACTCTCAAGCATTACACTTAAAAAGTAGATATCAACAAGGCAACTAGTCTTACGCACTGAGCAAGAATTCCTAGTGCATTAGCTTTGCACAGAGTCTTGCTTTAATAGCTTAAAGGAAAGTCCCTGTGACCCTAGTAGAGTCTTTCCCAGGAGGCATACTTGCTCTTCACTGCTCTATATTTATTTTTATATGTCTTTATCTGTCTCTATGTCTTTGAGTGATGTGATATGTTTTATCTAATCTCCTGAGATTTACCAATCATTTTTATCCATTTGTCTCTAATTTCTGCATTTAAAGTTGTATATTTCCCTCCAAGCCTTGCTTTAGCCACATCCCACAAGCTTTCTTTCCATTTAGCTCAAAATAGTTTTATTTAATTGTATTTTTAAATCACTGGCTTATATGGAAAAGCATTTCATCTCTGCCTATGATATGTGGACTTTAAAAGTTTTTAAAACTGATTTCTAGTTCTCTAACCGAAAAGATACTCTACATGATATTGATCATTTAAAATTTGTTGAGATTTACTTTATGGTTAAGAAATGATCTCTTTTAGGGCTCCCGGGTGGCCCAGTCGATAAAGCGTCCAGCTCTTGATTTTGGCTGAGTCTTGAACTCAGAGTCATGAGATCGAGCCCTGGTCAGGCTCCATGCTGGAGCCTGCTTGGATTCTCTTTCCCTCATCTTCTGCCCATCCGTCCCCACCCCCATTCATTCTGCAGGCACTCTCTCTTTCTTAAAAAAAAAAAAAATTAAATGATATTTTTTATAAATGCTATATGTACTCTATAATTACATACTGTATAGTTCTGGCTTATAGTATTCTGAACATGATAATTATGTCAGGTTTGTTAGTCATATTGTTAAAATATTCCACATGCTTACTAATTTCTTTGTACTCTGGATTGATCAAGTACCGACAAAGCTGTGTTGACCTTTCTCACTATGATTCTGGATTGGTTTATGGGTCAATTAAAACTGTATTACTGTTTCTATTAAATATCCTTGTTCATCTCTAGTAAAACCTTTTCACTTAATTTTTATTTTCTTTTACTTTCTTGATTTTTTATTAGGAATATATTTTTAGAGCAGTTATAGGGTCACAGCAAAATTTAGGGGGAGGTACAGATATTTTTCTTATACTCCCTGTCCTGACACAGGCATAGCCTTCCCCATTACCAACATCTCCCACCAGAGTGCTACATTAATTCCAATTGATGAACCTATATTGACACATCATAAACAAAGTCCAAAATTCATCTTAAGGTTATAATTCTTGGTGTCACAAATCCTAAGGATTTGGATATTTTTTTTTCACTTTAATATAGTAAATGCTTTGGTATTTGCATGATACCTCTTCTTCCTTCTTTTACTTTAGCTTTCTGAATCTTTATGCTTACACATGTATTATAAAATGTACACAGTGAAATTTTGTTACTATTTTGAAATCATTATCTTTTAACTGGGCAATTTGACCAATTTCCATATAATATAATTACTGATACATTTGGGTTTCAATAGACTCTCTTACTGTTGCTTACTAATGGTCTTGCCTATCCTGTCTTCCTAATTTCCTCTTCTCCTTTTCACTACACTCCTTGGAGTCATTATTTTTAGTATTCCAGAGGAACCATTAGTCTTCAGGACATTAATCTATAGAAACAAAGTTGTGCCCAGAGATTATAAATATACATGATATGTTGGAAGAAATTTTATATATAATAAAGTCATTCAAAACAATATAAAAAAGAAGGCAATGAGAAAAAACAAGATGGGGCACCTGAGTGGCTCAGGTCATGATCTTAGGGTCCTAGGATCAAGCCCTGGAGTGTCAGGCCCCCTGCTCAGCAAGGAGCCTCCTTCTTCCTCTCCCTCTGCCCATCCCCCTGCTCATGCTCTTTCTGTCTTTCCCTCAAATAAATAAATAAATAAAATCTTAAAAAGAAAAAAAAAAAGCAGACAAGGATCTGTTAGATAAAAGAACATTTATTAAGCATGTGGTAATATAATAAGGTAACAAAATAACAAGAGCCCTAAAAAGGGTATAAATAAAATGTGGGGAAACAGTAATTAATATATGGTCAAAACATAATCACTGAAGTAAAAATGTAAGGTCTTAGGAATAAGTCTTCATATTTTTCTGGGAACTGAGAGAAAATGCTGTAGTAAGTGTATAGAAAGTAGAAACTGATCATTTAACTTAGTTTATTTCCTGGAACTCCAGATGTTGGGTAAGTTGCACATAAGTGGCTGCCACTAGTCCAGTTCAACAGCTGACACGGAAATACTGAAGAGAAAGGAAGTTCACAAGTCCCGATCGATTATTGGGGCTCCACCTTCCAAGCAAAAGCAAGTCTTTCAAAAGGCAGATAGTCACAGTCCTCACTATGTTACAAACTCATTACCAATGACATAATTTTTTTTTTATCTATAGCTTCCCTGAAGGAAAGATCTATCTTCTAAAAAGGATGGAAAACAATCATTGCCTAATAAGGAGAAAAAATAGTAACTCATAAAATTGAAGTGTTTATAGACAGTAGGGTCCAAGTTGTGGTGTTTCCTGCTGAATTCAGGTTATTTCTTCCTTTATCCTTGTGTAGCACGTTTGAATTACTGCTAACGCATTAACTATCTCATGCAGGAAATCATGACATATCTATCTCATTCAGCAATTTTCTAGAAAGCATGGATGCTACTTTGTTTATTTCTTTTATTTTTCATCTTAATCATCTTTTTGTGCTAATCATTATAAACATTTTATAATTATACACTTTATAATTGCATACTATTATATACTATATAATAGTATACACTAGTATATACTATTATATACTATAATTATACACTTTAATAAATTTGGTTTGAATGCACTGGGCTCACCTGATAATTATTGCTTAGTTTAAAAAATATAGTAAATGTCAGAAACAAAGGATAATAAGAAACATATGTGGCTATAAAAACTTTAATCTTTTCTCCCTAATTGTCAAGATAATTCTGTATTTTAAATCAATTTTCATTTTTCATCAGATAAATGAATCTAGGTAAAGATTAATAGTTCTTTAAAAATGCTGTTAATGAATATGAGTGATAGCATGTTCAAATTTACCTGGGGAGCTTTAGTTTTCAGGCTGGAGTTTAAACTAGAAATGGAGGATTGACTTTTTATTTATTATTAATTTGGGATCATAAAATTCAGATGTGCCTATAAGTGTAAAAGAAAACAAAATATCACTATTCTTACAACACTGATTTTAGAAGTGCTTGTATCTTGCTATATTTTTTCATGTTCTATATATGCATATATATGGATGTGTGTACACGCCTTAAATACATATATACATGTTTTACATAGTCTTTATAATTGTGATAATATATATTGAAAATAGTACACCTAACTGTGTTCACAGTAACTCTATGATCAACTCTCATTAGAAATCTTACACCTAATTTCAAGAAGCAGGTTTCTCATGGGACCCAAGTTCTACAATGCCCAGAGACCATAGCTCCCATGTGCACCAGTGCAGTGATGCAAGGTATTGTGGGATGACAGGTCTTAAAGTCTTATCAATAATGTAGGCAGAGGCCAAGGGTGAAAATCTCAATGACCTATAAGAGCTCGAGAGAAGTCACTCACTTAGAAATGGACTTCTGTCTCTCACCTTTGTGGTGGTGGTGTTTTCAGTTGTGGTAGGAATTTTCAGCTGGTATTTTAATTGGAGGTTAAAGCAAGACAAATAGTGCAATGCATGATGGCTAACATAACTGACAGAACCTTCTGAGTTGCATTTGTTTAAAAGTATTTTTTAAAATAATGTACTAGAGAGAATTTAGAAATTATAATAGTAAACACATAATACTTATCATGTGCCAGATATTATAGTAAAAGCTTTAAATATATTATCTCTAATCTTCAAAATATATCAGGTAGTATTATCATCCCTAGAGTGATAGAAATATGAATCTTGTTTGTATACTAAGAATTCTGTATTCCATTAATTAAATTCTCTGTGCTCAGTAAGTTAGAACTTTTATTCTTTGGGGAAATGAAGTATCCCAAAACTCTTAAGTCCAAAAGGTGTCATTTTCTCAAATAAAGAACATAGGCTTCAATGCTAGAAAAAAAAATGGATGAGAAATCACCCTGAATTTGTTAGCACTATGTCTGGAAAAGGAAATAAAGAAGCAATGCAAGGTAGACAGTAGGGCAAGTTAGAAGTTTTCTAACCAAATGGAAAAAGACAATTGAAAATTTCCTTGTTGTCTAATATAGTGACTTAGCTTATACAATTATTTTTAAAAACCTTTTAGTAGTTCTATATCTAGAAAGCTTCCAGATATTTTTAAAATGATACCAAGGAAGTAGAATATAGTAAATTAAGACATAAGTATACTTTTTTGTTTTAATCAAGAGTAGGTACAGAGAACATAATTTTATAAATTCTTATTTAATTACAGCCTAAAATAAGTAGTTTATCTACCTGGTCTTTCTTTTGAGAAGGTTTTCTAAAGGTTTCAGTTCATATTGAAAATAATCTATTGTAATTCAAATGATAAATATGGATGAAAGAGGTTGGAAATAGCTATGCCAACTTAAATACAACTATTTTTTTAATCAATACTCCTTCCTAATTTTTAAGATTATCAGGCAAAAATTTAGAAGTTGTTTTTTTCTATAATCTACCTCTTTCCTTGGCTGTTCATTCCAAATATAGTCAGAATGGCTCTTGGTCTAAATATTCCTTTTCTTCCATACAGCGTATGCATCTTCCATACGATAGCCATGTAGCAATATTGCCCTTTCCTTTTTTAAAAAAAAATATTTATTTAGTTTTACAGAGAGAGAGAGAGAGAGAGAGAGAGAGAACACTCAGGGCAGGGACGGAGCAAAGGGAGAGGAAGAGAGAATCATAAGCAGACTGCATGCTGAGCACAGAGCCTGACTCTGGGAACACTGTTTCAGGACCCTGAGATCATGACCTGAGCTGAAACCAGGAGTGGGTAGCTTAGCCAACTGCACCACCTAAGAACCCAATATTGTCCTTTCTAGTGAAACAATTTACTCAAAGAAATCACCATCTGGGTATGATATAGCCATTCAAATGCCAAGGTTGTTCCAATTAGTATTTACTATTCCACTTGAGGAAGCTTGTCCCATCTTTTGCAGGGCTGTGAATTAGTAGAGATCAAGAAAACAATGAACAATGAGCTAAAGATGCTTACAGAAAATTGGGTAGGTAGGTCAAAGATTATAAGTAAAGAACCTGGGATGGAAGGATGGGGTGGCTGGGTGATGGATACTGGGGAGGGTATGTGCTATGGTGAGGGCTGTGGATTGTGTAAGACTAAAGAATCACAGACCCCTCAAACAAATAATACATTATATGAAAGAAAGAAAGAAAGAAAGAAAGAAAGAAAGAAAGAAAGAAAGAAAGAACCCCCAGATACAAATCTGCACGTGTTCACGTGTTAGAAATGAACCTAATTAAACATCACAAGATGGAAAATATGACCCATTTTGAGAAAGAATTTTCTGAAATTGGACTTCGTAGTCTTTATACCAAAGGTCCAGAAGTTTCATTTTAAATAAAATTCATAGAATGTAAGACTGTCCTAAAATATCTTTCCCCTCTCTCCCATTTCTTTTTTATTTTCTTGCTTCGTTCTCTTCTTGTTTTTTCCTCTCTCCCATTATTTTTTTTCCTCTCCTGCTTATTTTCTCTTTTCTATCACTCTTTTCTTCCTCCCTTTTCCCACCTCTTATCTCAAAATTGGGTCTTTAAGCATGGCAGTAACACTTAACCTTCTAAATAAACAGAGATATGTAAATATGCTTTTCAGACCCAAAGAATATAAAACAAGTAATTTACACACACACAAGCACACACACACACAAGCACACAATACACTTACTGGCATCACTATGCAATGAAAACATTTAGAGTATTTCCAAGAGGAAAAAAATTAAATACTAGTGTACTGCTTTTCCTGGCAAAATGAACTGTCACCAATTGTGTAGCATACCCACTAATCAGAGAATATATCTTACTCTGACTTTCGGGCAGGCATAAGGGAGAACTGCTCTTTTTGAAGTTAGCCGTGGCCGAATGACTTGCTTTGGTCTACAAAATGTGAGTGGAAGTGACATGTGTCACTTTTGAACAAACGCCTGAAAACAGAAATGATTCGCCCCATTCTCTCCTCCCTGCTGTGGCCATCGTAGAAGTGTGTTTCCAGACAGAGCAGCTGTCAGTCTGGAAGCCTTCGTGCTTGCGATGAGCACAAACCTCCTTGTTAACCTGAATCAGACATGGAGTGAAGAGCGAGAAATAAAATTTAGCTTTGTTAAGCCTCAGATTTTTTAGTAGATTTCTGTAACACAAACCAGACCTATTTTTGAAATATTTCTGAAGCTAAAAAGGTATCTGCAGTGGGAAATCCTAGAGGCGCTCTGAAAGGAATCATTCCAAATAATATATGCCAATATTAGATATGACCAACAATCAAAGCAGAACGACCAACATTTATTTGAAAACAAATACCCAACATTTATTTGAAAATAATCTTTTTTTCTTCCTGTTTGAATATTTGGTCATGTTGGGAAGAATTGACATTTTTACAATATTGAGTCTTCCTATCCATGTACATGGAATATCTCCCCATTTAAACATGATTTTCTTTCTTTTATCAACTCTGTAATTTTCCTTATATAGTTCTTATACGTGTTTGTTATATTTAAACCCGAGTATAGTGTGAGTTTTTGTTTGACTAAGACCTAGGCTGTGTTACTGTTTACTGTAGCTATAGGTGCCATAGGCTAAATTTTTCCCTGGTAACTTGTTTTTGTCTCGCCTGTTGTCTTTGGCTGTCCCTAGAGACTCTTTCTTAGACAAGATCTGACATCAGCAGTTCTTTTGGTTGTAATCCTCTGTTATTATATAGAGCCCTATTGATGTGATAATAATTTGTGGGGAGGGTGGAGGGAAAGGTTGTATAGTCTTACAGTTGGTTCTCAGTCTTTTAGAGAGCCTTTGTAACTTGTCTGTGAACTTCATAAATGAAGGTTGGAGTCCAGCTATTTTCTTACCCATGTAAGATTCTAGAACATGCTGACATTGTAGTCCTTTTCCCCCAGGCTGGGTAGGTTCTGGTAAAACTCCAATTGGTTTATTCTGGTAAAATACTTTTCCATGAGAACAGAATGCTCTGGGTTGTTGAAAAGACTAGCTCTTTTTCAAAATGGCTAACCCAAAATGATCAGTAATCTATTCTCCAGTTGTATCCAATCTCTCCCTTATCCTACAACATCATCATTATTATTACTGTTGTTATTGTTATTATTATTAATTTATTATTTTAAAGAACTTAGTAAATTATTTCTACATTTTAGGGATACTTGCTTTTATTTGCTATAAATATCTTTTATTAACATATTCATTATTTGCATTTAACACCCAGTGCTCATCACAACACGTGTTCTCCTTAATACCTATCACCGGGCTACTCCATCCCTTCACCCCTCTCCCCTCTCAAACCCTCAGTTTGTTTCCTGGAGTCCATAGTCTCTCATGGTTCATCTCTCCCTCCAATTCCCCCCCTTCATTTTTCCCTTCCTTCTCCTAATATCCCCCATGCTATTCTTTATGTTCCACAAATAAGTGAAACCATGTGATAACTGAATTTCTCTGCTTGACTTATTTCACTTAGCATAGTATCCTCCAGTCAGATCCATGTTGATGCAAAAGTCGGGTATTCATCCTTTCTGATGGCTGAGTAATATTCAGTATGGTATATATGGACCATATATTCTTTATCCATTCATCTGTCCAAGGGCAGCTCGGCTCTTTCCACAGTTTAGCTATTGTGAACATTAGGGTGTACATGGCCCTTCTTTTCACTGTATCTGTATCTTTGGGGTAAATACCTGGTAGTGCAATTGCTGGGTCATAGGGTAGCTCTATTTTTAATTTTATGAGGAACCTCCAAACTGTTTTTCCAAAGTGTCTGTACCAACTTACAGTCCCACGAACAGTGTAAGAGGGTTCCTCTTTCTCCACAACCTCTCCAACATTTGTTGTTTCTTTCCCTGTCAATTTTTTCCATTCTAACTGGTATGAGGTGGTATCTTAATGTGGGGGGTGTTTTTATAATTTTTTTATTAACATATAATGTATTATTTACCCCAGGGTACATGTCTGTGAATCACCAGGCTTACACATTTCACAGCATTTGCCATAGCACATACCCTCCCCAATGTCCATATCCCTACCCCACCCAACTCCCAGCAACCCTTAGTTTGTTTCGTGAGTTTAGGAGTCTCTTATGGTTTGTC
>JAPYYJ010001020.1:0-14771 GCA_028533885.1 Nasua narica | reverse complement strand
ATATAACCCACTTCCAAATGTACTCCAGGAAGGGAAATGTTCTCTCCCAGTGTGATCCAGGGAATCTCCACATCTTGACACATTGCATAAACCCTACACCCTGCACTCTTTTCCACTCTTTCCCTCTCTCCTTGACTTCTCTCCATGAAAAGGTCTCCCTCCCCTGCCCAGCACTGAGGCTTTTCTCTGAACTCTGAACCTCACCTCTGCCACATTCTCTCCCTCCAATTGTGCAAATTATTTTCTTACTCCTCAGATCCATTTCACAGTTGTTCAAAATGATTTGATGTTGATCTAGCTGTGTTTGAGGGATGAGGCAAACCCAAGATCTCCTTACTGCTCTGCCACCTGAACTCCTCCCCCAACAGTTTATTTTTGCTTTTATTTCCCTTGTCTCAGAAAACATATCTAGACAAATGTTGCTACAGTCGATGTCAGAGAAATTACTGCCTGTGTTCTCGTTTAGGACTTTTATGGTCTCAGATTTCACATTTAGGTCCTTAATCCATTTTGAATTTATTTTTGTGTATGGGGTAAGAAAGTGGTTCAGTTTCATTCTTTTGCATGTTGCCATCCAGTTTTCCCAATACAATTTGTTGAAGAAAGAGACTATCTTTTGCCCATTGCATATTCTTTCCTCCTTTGTTGAACCTTAGTTGACCCTGTAATAGTGGTTTATTTATAGGCTTTCTCTTTTGTTGTATTGATCAAGGTGTCTATTTTTTTTTTTTTTTTTGCCAAACCATACTGTTTTGATCACTATAGTTTGCAATATAACTTGATGCCTGGAATTTTGACACCTCCAGATTTCTTTTACTTTTTCAAGATTGCTTTGGCTACTTGGGTTTTTTTGTGTGATTCCATACAAATTTTAGGATTGTTCTCTGAAAAATGTTATTGGTATTTTGATAAGGATCGCATTAAATGTGTAGATTATTCTGGGTAGCATAGACATCTTAACAATATTTATTCTTCTAATCCATGAACATAAAATGTCTTTCCTTTTTTGTGTGTATTGTCTTCAATTTCTTTCACTGGTGTTTTATAGTTTTCAGAGTATAGGTCTTTTGTACAGTGTAGCAACCTCTTTGGTTAAATTTATTCCTAGGTATTTTATTATTTCTGATGCAGTTATAAATGGGATTTTTCCCATTTATCTCCCATTAATTTTCTTTCTGCTGCTTCATTATTAGCATATACAAGTACAACCAACTTCTGCACACTGAGTTTGTATTATGTGATTTTACTAAAGTCATTTATCAGTTCTAATATTTTGTTGTTGTTTGGGTTTTTCTATATCAGTATCCTGTCATCTGGAAATAGTGAAAGCTTCCCTTCCTTACTAATTTAGATGCCTTTTATTTCTTTTTTTTTGTCTGATTGCTGCAGTTAGCACTTCTGGTACTATATTAAATAAAAAGTGGTGAATGGGCATCCTTGTGTTCTTGCTGCCCGTAGGGGGGAAGTTCTGTTTTCCCCCCGTGAGTATGACATTCACTGTGGGTTTTTCATATAAGGCCTTTATTATGTTGAGGTATGTTCCCATTAGACCTACTTTGTCGAGGATTGTTATCATGAATGGGTATCTTACTTTGTCAAATGATCATATGGGTTTTTTCCTTTCTCTTATTGATGCGATGTATCACATTGATTGAGTTGTAGATATTTAAGACACCCTTGCAGTGGAGAATAAATCCCACTTAATTATGATGAGTGATTCTTTTAATGTGTTGGATTTGGTAGCTAGTATTTTGTTTAGAATTTTTGCATCTATGGTTGTCAGAAATAGTAGCCTGTGGTCTTCTTTCTTTCTTTCTTTCTTTCTTTCTTTCTTTCTTTTTTTGTAGTGTCTTTATCTACATTATCAGGGTAGTGCTGACCTCATAGAATGAATTTGGAAGTTTTCCTTTCTTTTCTTTTCTTTTTGTAATAGTTTGAGAAGAATTGGTATACTTTGCCTATGAAGACATTTGGTCCTGGACTTTTGCTTGTTAGGTGTTTTTAAATAACTAATTCCATTTCATTATTGGCAATTGGGCTGTTTAGTTTTGCATTTATTCCTGCTTCAGTTTAGATAGGTTATATGTTTCTAGGAATTTGTCTATTTCTTTATAGGTTGTCCAGTTTGTTGGCATATAATTTTTTAAGTAATATTCTCTTACAATTGTATTTCTGTGGTGTGAGTTGTTATTTCTCCTTTTCCATTTGTAATTTGGTTGAGTCCTCTCTCTAGCTCATTTTTTTATTAGTCTGAGTAGAGATTTTTTTCCAAGAACCAGCTTCTTGTTTCACTAACCTATTTCATTGAGGTTTTTTAAGTTTGTATATCATTTCCTCTTTCTTTCTCTTTCTTTCTTTCTTCTTTCTTTCTTTCTTTCTTTCTTTCTTTCTTTCTTCTTCTTTCTTTGTTCCTAAGATTTTATCTATTTATGACAGAGATAATCAGAGAAGAAACACAAGCACAGGGGAGCTGGAGAGGGAGAAGCAGGCTCCCTGCTGAACAGGAAGCCTGATATGGGCTTGATCCCAGGATGCTGGGATCACCACTGGAGTCAAAGGCAAATGCTTAATGACTGAGCCACTCAGGTGCCCCTATATTATTTACTTCTGCTCTAATCTTTATTATTCCCTTCCTTCTGCTGGTTTGGGGTTTTGAATGTTCTTTTTTTCTCACTCCTTTATGTGTAAGGTTAGGTTGCTTATTTGAGAATTTTCTTGCTTCTTGAGGTAGGCCTATATTGCTATAAACTTCTTTTTTAGAACCACTTCTGCTGCTTCCCAAAGATTTTGAAATATGTTTTATTTTCATGTCATTTTTAATTTTTTTTTATTTCTTGGTTAATCCATTCAATGTTTAGTAGCATGTTATTTAATCTCCATGTATCTGTGCTCTTTCCTGAGTTTTTCTTGTGGTTGACTTCTAGTTTCATACCATTGTAGTCAGTCAAGATGCATAGTATGGCTTTGATCTTTCTCTATACGTTGAGATTTGTTTTTTAGCCTAATATGTGATCCATTCTAGGGAATATTCCATGTCCACTTGGGAAAGAATGTATATTCTGCTGTTTTAAGATGGAATGTTCTGAATATATGTGTTAAATCCACAAGGTCCAGTGCATCATTCAAGGTCACTGTTTCCTTATAGATTTTTTGTTTGAATTATCTGTCCATTGATGTAACTGGGGTATCATAGTCTCCTAATGTTATTGTATTACTATCAATTCATTCTTTTATGTTTGTTATTAACCATTTTATATATTTGGGCACCCCCATGTTGGCTACATAAATATTTACAGTTATTATATATTCTTGTTGAATTGTCACCTTTATGGTTATTTAGTGTCCTTTTTTGTCTCTTGTTATGGTCTTTGTTTAAAGTCAATTTGGTCTGATATAAATATCGCTACGCCTGGTTTCTTCTGAGATCCATTTTTTAAAAAGATTTTATTTATTTATTTGACAGAGAGAGAGATCCCAAGTAGGCCGAGAGGCAGGCAGAGAGAGAGGGGGAAGCAGGCTCCCTGCTGAGCAGAGAGCCCAATGCGGGGCTCAATCCCAGGACCCTGAGATCATGACCTGAGCTGAAGGCAGAGGCCTTAACCCACTGAGCCACCCAGGTGCCCCTTGAGATCCATTTGTATGATAAATGTTTCTCCATCCTCTCACTTTCAATCTGCAGCTTTTTTTTTTTGGGGGGGGGGGTCTGAATGAGTCTCCAGTAGGCAGCACGTAGATGGTTCTTGTTATTTTATCCATCATGTCACCCTATGTGTTTTGATTGGAGCTTTTGTCCGTTTACATTCAAAGTAATTATTGATAGATATATGTTTATTGCTATTTGTTCCTTGTTTTGTGGTGGTTTTTGTAGTTTTTCTCTGATCCTTTCTTCTTGCTCTCTTTCATTGCTAATTTTCTTTAATGATATATTTGGATTACTTTCTCTTTATTCTTCATATATATTATTATATATTACTATGTAGTAATATATAATAAGTAATATATATAAGTAATACAATAAATAATATATAAGTAATATATAAGCTACTTATAGCTTGTATATTAGTTTTTTTTATTTGTGGTTGCAATTTGGTTTGTTTATAACCTCTTCTGCATATACCAGTCTATATGAAGTTGATGGTCACTTAAGTTTGAACCTATTTTTTACTCCTCTCCCTTCTTCCATTTTAGATGTATGGTGTCATATTTTGCATCCTTTATTTTTGTGAATCCCTTTACTGATTTTTACAGATGAATTTATTTTTTTCCTCTTTTGTTTCCTACTTTTCATACTCCCATTTACGGTCTCTTCTTTCCAGTCAAGGAGTCCCCTTTAATATTTTTTATTGGGCTGGTTTAGCGGTCATGGACTTAGGTTTTGTTTGTCCAAGAAACTCTTTATCTCTCTTTTTATTCTGAATGATAGCCTTGCTGGATAGAGTATTCTTGAGTGCAGAACTTTCCCACTCAGCACTTTGAAAAATTATGCCATTCTCTTCTGGCCTGCAAAATTCCTGTTGAAACATCCACTTATAGTCTCATGGGGTTTTCCATGAGATAGTTAGTTACATAGCTGCATAAAGTAACTATCTTTTCTCTGCTGGTTTAAATTTCTTTTCTTTATCACTTCTTTCTGCTTTTATTTACTATGTGTCTTTGTGTGGCCCTCATTGGGATGATTTTATTGGGTGATCTCTGTGCCTCTTGGAACTGGATAGATTTCTTTCCCCATTAGGGAAGTTCTCGGTTATTATTTCTTCAAACATATATTCTGTCCCCTTTCCTCTCTCTTTGTCTTCTGGGATCTCTATAATGTGAATGTTATTACACTTGATGGATTCACTGAGTTCCTTAAGTCTATTCTCATTTTTTTAAATGTATTTGTTTCTTTACCTGAATTCCAAACTTTTTAAATGATTTTTTAAATTTTATTTATTTATTTGACAGAGAGAGAGAGAGCGAGAGCACAAGTAAGCAGAGCAGCAGGCAGAGGGAGAGAGATAAACAGGCTCCCCGCTGAGCAGGGAGGCCGATGTGGAGTTCGATCCCAGGACCCTGGAACCATGACCCAAGCCGAAGGCAGAGGCCTTAACCCACTGAGCCACCCAGGCGCCCCAAGTCCATTCTCATTTTGCATAAGTTTTTACCCTCCTCACATTTGCTCGGCTCTTTACTTTCTCCATCTTCCAACACATTACTCTATCTTCCAGGCCATTCATTTCTTCCTGTGCTTCCCATAGCCTGTCCTTTATTCCATCATGTGTATTTTTAATTTCAATTATTATGTTTTTCATCTCTGATTGGTTCATATTTATCTCTATGTTAACAGCCTTCCCGATGTCCTCAACTTTTTTTCAAGTCCAGTGAATACCTATATGACCATTACTTTAAATTCTCTATCAGGCATATTATATTCATTTCACTTAGGTATCTTGCTGTGATTTTGTCCTCTTCTTTCATAGAGAACATATTCCTCTGTCCCTTCATTTTGCCTAACTCTCCGTGTCTCTTTCTCTGTGTTAGGAAAGTCAACTATGTCTCTTGTTCTTGAAAGTTGTGGGCAGGGCATGCACTTTTAACAAAGTGCAAGTCTTGCAGTGTTGGCCAGGTTTGTGCCAGTCTTCTGGGAGAGGGGACCCAAGTACTGGGACTGAGGCAGGCTCAGCTGAAGAAGGCAAGGTATGGTGTAAGCATGTTAGACAGTGAATGCCGGTGCCACACTGGTTCCTGCAGTTGGCCATGTGATTATGCTAGGGGGTAGGGGAGGGAAATAGTGTATGCCAGCTCCTTTGTTCCTGGAGAAGTCCCTCCGCAAACTCTGAGATTAGTTACTAACTGTCCCTCGTATATGCTCCAGCCATTTTTCCAACTACTGCTTTTATGCTGGATCTACACAGGCTGTTTGTTGTTTTGTCTCTTTAGGGGTAGGGACTCAGCTTCCTATTGCCCTCAGCACTTTCCAAAGCTAAGTCCACTGATTTTTGAAGTTCCAGGCTTTAATTCCTGATGGTCGTAAGTACGTATAAAATTTGGCCCCTCTGATATTCAGAGCCAAGTGGTGTGAGGATTCATCTTTCCATGCAAGCTCCCTGGTGACTTGGCCTCTTTCTCGCCCTTCTCCACACATCCCCCCCTCTGATGGCCAGACTTGTGGGGTTTAGCTCCTGACCATGTCTCTGCCTTTCCTACCTTCTTTGATGTGACATCTTCTTTACATTTAGTTGTGGAGTTTGTTCTGTCAGTCTTTGGGCCATTTTCTGGGTTATTTGCACTGATGTTTGTGGTATCCATTTGTAGTCATGGAATTAAGTGAGGCTAGGGTCCTCCTACTCTGCCATCTTTCCCAGAAGTCCTGTCTAGATCTTTAATTTCTTTCAACATGTTTTGGAGTTCTCAGAGTATAAGCTTTGTTTTTTTGTTAAATTTAATCTCAGATATTTTATCCTTTTTGATGCTATTGTAAATGGAATTATTTTCTTAATTTCATTTTCAGATTTTTGCATAATGATCTTGTATTCTGCAACTTTGTTGAACTAATTTAATTTTTTCCAATAGTTTTTTTTTTTTAGCAAATTTCCTTGTAGTTTCTATATACAAGGTCATGTTATCTGTGAATGGAGGTTGTTTTTCTTTTTTCCTTATGATTGGTAAGCCTTTTATTTTTCTTACTTGCCTAATTTCCTTGGCTAGAATCTCCAGTACAATGTTGAATAGAAGTGGCAGGAAGGGCTATCTGTGTCTTGTTTGTGACCTTAGGGAAAAGGGAAATGTTCACTGTTAAATATGACGTTAACTATATTTTTTGTTTATTTGTTTGCTTTTTTTGTTATCGTTGTTTTGTTTTTTGTTTTTTTGCAGATGTCCTTTATCACATTGAGGAAGTTCTTTTCTATTCAGTTTGTTGAGTGTTTTTATCATGAATGTCTTACCATGAATTTTGTGTGGGATCGTATGGGCCCTCTAAGCACAACTAACAGGGGTTAAGAACCCCAAGACAATGATCACTGCCCCAGAGCTTGTCCTTGACCTTCTCCTCGCAGTTTTTCAAACACAAATTCATGGCCTCAATTGATTCCAGCCAGAATCAGCCAAAAATAAGTATTGTTATTCTTTCCACTTTGCAGAGGAGGCTTGAGCTCTGAGAGAGTGCATAAATTGCCCTGTCACACAGCTCAGAGGCACCTATTGGATTTGATATTTGACTGGAACTCTCATCCCTAGCTGGTCACTCTGGTCTGCTATTGCTTGGCTTCTACCTCTAAATCAAGTCTCGCCTTCTGAGGGAATGAGGAGAGAGAGATCTTTTGTGATGTCTGATAAAATCTTTAAGTGATATTTGCATTAGACTTCAAAGAACTTTTCTCAAATTTCAATGACCCTAAGTCTCACCATGGAACTGATTAATGATGTGGAATCCTAAAGATTCCTACTGAGTAGGACTCAGGATTTGCATTTAAGGACCTCCCCTTCCCCAAGTAATTCTGTGCTATGCTTCGAGGAAGACTGCTTTAAGTAAAAGCTCTGAAAATGAAATTTCAGGTAGTAAGTGAAACATGAAGGAGGATTTCAGGAGACCCCAGGATGAAAGCAGACTTGCTAGAGTTTAGAGCTGAGCTGGCACTCCCCTCCAGATGTACTCTCAAATTGGATTTCAATTATGTTCCACTAAACAGAAGCTTTCTCTTTTTCTGCAACTATCTATCCACACAGGGCTACACAGGAAGAGGTAAGCAGAGCCAGTTTCTCTCCACTAGACACACAATCACAGTACGCAGGGCACATAATACTTGTCCATGCATATGTTCCAACTTTAATTTCTTTTAAAACTAGAAGAAAATTAATATAATAATGATAATGATAATAATGAACGTATAATAATAAATCCCACCTGGATTATATTCATCTGATACCAATATCATTGTAAAATACAATTTATAGCTTTTTTTTTTTTAATGGAAGAAAGAGCTCAGGTAGGCAAAAACGCCCAGTACCCAGGAGTAAAGATAAAAGGAAGCCACTGAGCCCTGAGCCCTGGGAGGGAAAGTGTTCCCACATAAGCTTGGAAAGGAGCAGTTGGAATCAGAAAGCATCAGAAGTGGGGATATCCACTGGCCAATAACCCTGGTTTTCTCCATCCAAGCCTGTTCCTGGATACAGCCAGCCAAGGGAAAGGGATATGTGGGAGAGCTGTTTTAACAACCTACATGAGTTCAGAATCTTCCATTTGAGTAGGAAAGAAGAACTCAGTTGTCAGTGGCAATTTGTTCAGAGCCAAAATGAAACATTGCATTGTCTTCTTCATTATCTCGTCTTCATTATTCATAACAGATTGTTGCATCAGCCCTCGGACTTGGAGAGGGAAGGAGTTGGACAGGGACCTCTCATGGACACCTTGCAGTATGGACTCTGGCCCTGAGAAGAAGCCATAGTGAGCCAATGATGAAAGGGAAGAAAGTGTACAGCAGTGGACAAAACAGCATGCAGCCCTTCTAGAACTCACATGCAATGGAGCCAAACAGATAATAAACACACAAGTGAATAATTTCAGGTATTAAGTGCATGGAAAAGATTAAGAATAATGAAGTAACCTGAATCAGAGGAGATCCCCTGGGTTAGTGTATTCGCACCTGAATAATGAGAAGAAGGCAGGTGTGAAGGGTCTCAAGAACAATGTTTCCATCGGAGGGATGGCAGGTGCTGAGGCCTAGAACAGACTTGCACATGGCTCATTGGAAGACAGTGGCATGCCAGTGCATCCTCCTCTGGTCCTGCATGGTCAGTAGACAACAGAGTGTGGATGGAGAGGAACCTGAGATAGTAGGGGGGCTTCGTCCTATAGGGCCTCACATCATGGACACAAGAACTTCGGTTTTGTTTTGTTTTGTTTTTTAAGGGTGAAGGCTACTAGAGACTTCTTAAGCAGGAGAGTGACTGTTTGATTTTTAAAAGACTCACATGTTTGTTGTGTAGAGCACAAGAAACAAGAATAGAAACAGTAAGGCTTGTTAGGAAGGTATTGCTGTGTCCTAGGGGAGAGATGCTTGTGGTTTGCTCTGAGTTATAAGCCTGGTGATGGTGAGAAATAATGAGATTTGAGGCCAAGTTCAGAGGTAATGGTGACAGGGTTCACTGGTGTGAGGGGAAGTGGGTTCAAGAATGACAGAATTTTGGGGCACCGGGGTGGCTCAGTGGGTTCAAGCCTCCGCCTTCGGCTCAGGTCATGATCCCAGGGTCCTGAGATGAAGCCCCACATCGGGGTCTCTGCTCAGCGGGGAGCCTGCTTCCCCCTTTCTCTCTGCCTGCCTCTCTGCCTACTTGTGATCTCTTTCTCTGTCAAATAAATAAATAAATAAAATCTTTTTAACAAATGACATTATTTTGCCTTGAGTTGCTGTCTATGTGTAGTGATTCCAAAGATATGCCAGGGCAGACTTAGGAAGAGCACTCAAAGTTATCATTTTGCCATGTTAAGTTTGAGCTACCTTAACAGATATCCATGCACAGATATCAGGTCCTCACCAGGGAGATATGAATCTGGAACTCAGAAAAGAATGGTGTGGCTTTTAGAGTTCTCAGCTTACAGATGGCATTTGAGACACTGGGACTGGAAGAGGCTACCCAGAAAGAGAAGGTATATTTAGAGGGGGTCTTGGCACAGAGCCAGGGAAATTATTTCCCCTAAATTGGGCTATCTTGCTTTCTAAGCATGGACGAGCCCCCTTCTAATTATGAGAATATCTTGGTGTTGTCGTGGTCATCAAATGCCTCATTTCTCATGCCAAGGCTGTCTCAATGCAGCTGAAGTCCCGGTGGGGGGAGGGGGACTCAGCCCATCTTTTTCCAGAGTTCCTGTTGCCTCATCTCACTCTTGACTTCCTATTCTCTTTCCCACTTCTCCCTGACAAGTGTGGTTGAATGTGGGATTCATTAGAATCACTTAGGAGGCTCACTAAAACCACAGCTGCCTAACCCCCAGTGGGTCAGGACTTTTGGTGTGGTCTGGACAGCATGCATTTCTAACCTCCTTTCCAGGAAATTCTGATGCCCACCATTACTTGACAACCACACTTCTGTGTCAACTTCTGAAGTGCTCATTACTTCTTCCCCCCTTCCAGGGGGCCTCAGGAGCACTGTCTTGCAGAGGGGAGCACTTTCTTTCCTGGTCTTCTGCTGACACCAGGCCTGGCCCAAGTGTCCTTTTGAGATTCTCCAAATAACATTTTTAAATTACTATATCATACAAATTCATGTTAGAGGTGGACAAGGGGAGCTTTAATCCACTTATTTTAGTGGATTAAACTGCATAGATGGATAGTGATCATTCGTAAATTTATTTAATCAATTTGACCACTACTTACTATAAAAATATTTGTTTTACTGTTATTTAAATCTTACCTCCTTATGTAAATATGAGTACTTACTATGTACTAGGCATGGTGCCAAGTGTGTCTCATTCATTCCTCTGCTTAATCTTTACAACAATCCAATAGGGTAGATAAAATTATTATTTTTACCCTCTGATGCTCAGCCTGGTTCGGCAGCCTAAGACAAGGGTGTGAGTAAGTGGGAGCAGGATTATAAAAGACAGGCCAGCTCGCTCCCACACCCACATGCTGTCATTCTGACTTCAGATGTTTGATTTCACACTCCAGAAATCCCCAATCTCCCAGGAATAGCCATCCATGTTTTAGTAAACAAATACCTTTGAAAGTGAATAACCAGAATTCTATGTTTACTGACCAGAATTGAAAACCAAATTTATTCTTATGGAAAACAGTAGTAATTGTCTGTCTATAAAAGCCTGATATTTAAAGCTTTCTCAATTCTTTTGTTTTTAGTTTCTTAAATCTAAGGGGCTTAAATTCATTTTTTATTGCTTTTGCTGATTGTTTTTAAGACTTTATCTTGTTAGCACAGAAGAAAATCTTTCATATGTTTATATATATCCACACACATATACACCCGTGATTGCAGTATAAGTATGATCTTTTTCTGTGTGTGCTGTGATGTAAATGAAAGAAAGCACTGCTATTTCAGATCAACATGGTGGATCATTTGTCACTCTAGGCTTAATATCTTTCTCCATGGTCCCAAAAGGTGAGCCCATGTGTGCACTTCTTTACCTAATATCCCCAACTGGAACAGAGCCTGGCACCAATAAGTGCTGATGGAATGAATGTTTCTGCCCTACCCTTTTTCAAATAGTGTTTGAGAAAACTTGTATGAGTGACATGACTTTGACAGAAAATATATTAATATAGAACATTTAACTTCCCCCCATCCATCTGCCCTGAGTTCTCTTGTCTACCTTGGCTCCCAGGTCTCCATGGAAAGAGGGTCATGAAGGAGACAAAGAAGAAAATTAGAGACATCAGTGGAGGCCAGCTAGTTTAATCAGAAAGGCAGGCATCCACCCATAGAAGGCAATTGATTTTTTAAAAGATATCATTTATTTATTTTTTGACATAGAGATAGAGAGAACAGGTAGGTGGAGTGGCAGGGAGAAGTAGACTCCCTGCTGAGCAGGGAGCCCAATACAAGGCTTGACCCAAGGACCCTGGGATCATGACCCAAGCCAAAGGCAGATGTTTAACTGACTGAGCCACTCAGGTGCCCCAGAAGGCAATCGATTCTGAAAGTAGTGGAGGTCTCCAGTGAGAGAGGAAAGACGGGAGCAAGGGGAAAGCCAACCTGAAGGAGGTTGAAGAAGAGTTCTGGGAAGGGTCAGGGACAGTGGTCCTGCCTGGTGAGATGGTGGATTAGGGTGGGGGATTTTAGGATTTGAGGAACATGTTTCGGCAACATAGTTCTGGGGAGACTTTAGGAAAAACTTAAATTAATATTTTAAGGCCTTTTTAGAGTTAGCTTATCTTTCTCATATGGGTCCAATGCAGAGGCTGGCTGGAAGATGGGCCATTTATTCCATTTACAGTCTAACAAGTTATAGGAATACAAATATAAAATCAAAGCCTTTGAAAAGTTCTGCTAAGTGGAAGGCAACTGTCAGTGGTGTTCAGCGAAGACTAACATTTTTTTGGTTAGCAAGGTGTGGAAGAGAGTCATCAAGTCTGTGCCAAAAGACCTTGACTGTCTTCCACACATGTGACAGTGGACACACCTCCAGTTGTCTTAGGACCATTTTTTTTTTTTACTGACCCTTGACCAACTGAGTAAAGGTAGAGCAAGCTACTGTGTATCAACAAAGGCAACTCTACCATGGATCTAGCTACCTGCTGTATGGACAATACACACAAAAAAGATTTATATAAAGTAGTTCATAATGAGTTATTTATTATAGTGGAAGCCAACTAAATCAGAAAACATTAAGTCACTTATGACAGTCACATGGTAGAATATTAGATGGCATTAATCGTTATGTTTCCTATGTATATTTAATGGCAGAAAATGTCACAATAGTCAAGAATATGAGATTGCTAAATTATGTTACTCAATTTTATTTTTTTAATCCTTTTAAAATAAAATGCATACATAGTGCTCTAAAGAGGTTATAAAATTATGTATATATAACTGAACTTTACTTAAAACGTTTATTTTCAATGTTATGTAAGTATATGTTAACAGTGGCCATATCTCCTGTTAATAGTGGAATGATTACGGGTGGATATAGCTCCAACATTTTACTTTGAAATTTTTCAAACATGAAAAAAAGTTAAAAAAATAGTATAACGAATATTCATATGGCCTTTAGTCAGATTGATCCCTAGTTAACATTTTGCCTTGTTTGTTTTATTTCTTTGTGTGTGTGCACACATGTACTTTTTGTTCCATCAACTCTCAAAAATGAACGACAAAATAGATCAGTTATCTATCCAAATTCAAATTGTCCCCCCCCCCCAAGAATCTTTTTTATCTGCTTTTTTTTCCTTTTTTCATTGGCTATTCAATCAGGGTCTATGCATTGCATTTGATTGTAATGTAATCTTTAGTCTTTTTCAATCTAGAAACAAGGACTCCAATTTTTCTCTCATGACAGTGACTTTTGGAAGATGCAGGCCAATGGTCGTGTAGAATGTGAATTATGAATGATTATTAACATATTTTTTCTTCTTATTTCTTCTCTAGTTTGTCAATGTGCTTCCCCCTCCCCCCACCCAGGAAATAATGAAACTTGTAAAAACTACTTTTTTTCTTTTTGCATTCCACTAGCTAGTGGCCATAGGGAACCAGTTAATAAGGGTTAGAGTAGGGAATGGTTGGTGTTGTCAACAGTAGGCAAAGAGCCAGGGTTCAACAATTTCTACTCTTTGATAGTGAGGATGAATCATCAGAAATCTCCCCTAGAAGCCATTCGATGCTTCTGTGATCCTGCAGGAGCCAATCTGGAGCATCTTGTGTATTCTCCAGGTCAATGTGATTAACCAAGGATTTGTCATAAATTCTTTCACTGACTTGATCAAATCAGCAGTAACTGTCTCCTCCAGATTTCAGAGAGGTAGTGAGTAATATGAAGGGAAACTATAAAATTTTCATCTTAAGGAGGGTACTTTTTGGACTGGGAAAGATGTTATTAAAAATTGAGCCAAGGGGACAGGTATCAACGGAGAGTGTTTCAGGTAAATGAGGTGTCTTCAAGGAATTAGGGAGGTTGAGGTCTTGCTTTTGTGACACAGCGAAGGGTTCCCTTAGAACTGATGCTAACAAGGTTTTTCTAATCCCAGACCGATGTTCCTTTGCACAAGACTGAATTCACACTGATTATGCCTGTTACCAGATATCCAGTCCATAACCTCTGCCACTCTCATCAGGGCAGCTCTGTAGGTACATTCTGGGGGACACATCAGCTTCGCTCTGCCCCTGCATGAAGCTCGGGTGACTTGTCTGAGGAATTCGAACAAAAGTTTTTGTTTGCTATATTTACATCCAAACATTTAGATTTTTACTCAACACTTTAAAATAGAATGATTGACAGAGAAAAGTATGAGACTAAAAAGCTTTAAATTTTAGGACAAAAGGATGTTTAAATGGGCAGGGAGCTATTTGAATTATTTAACAACAAGCACAGCAAGGGTTCTGACCAGTCAGAATGGATGATGGCCTGACGTCTTATCTTACAGAGTTGCCCTGTTGGCCAGACATTCCCCCTTTAGTGGGTGGGTCATGGGGAGAAGAAGGATTAGAAGGCTTGGGAGCCACAGCAAGATACCTACCACTATTGAATTATAATTATAATTTATAACCATTAATATTTTATTTTGATATATATTTAATTGTATATACCATATAATAAATATATAATATAAATATAAACGTATACATAAATAAAATCAAATATATACATAATTAATAAATATATAAATAATATTTAAAATATTAATATGTTACAGTCCATTTGACCCATGTATTAGCTGAATGTCAGCCTCACTAAGGGGTGTATTCAGGGTAGTTTTCAAATAGATCCACAATCTTAGCACTGTTATCCTTGTGTTTACTTAAGAAATATATAGAAAGGAGTGGTGCTAGGTCAAATCTAAGTGGAAGCAGACATAAGTCATACAGGATAGAACACAAGAAATGAACCAACTGGGGGAAAAAAGAGAAAAGAATCCTTTGTATTTCTTGTGAGAAAATGTGCCACAACCTCGAAGTAATTTGTATATATGAATTTAACTTTAAGTAAACCCTCTAAAACATCACTAATTAGGAAAAATACCAATTTCCTGCAAAGGACTTACTGAGCAATAGATCTAAAATTAAAAATATGTTTGTAGAAATAAGTGATAGATTATGCCAGCAAATATTTATGACCACGGCTG
>JAPYYJ010000102.1:0-16230 GCA_028533885.1 Nasua narica | reverse complement strand
TGACTAAGATCTGTAAAAGGCAGAGAACGACCCCCATCAGAGTTTTCCCACCTTTAGAAAAGGCTCACACCGATCAGGCAGGTAACTGTGGTGCTGACCCAGGTGTACCCAGGCCCTCTGGCTTCCTGTCCTGCCCATCTCTTCAGCTAGTGCATCTCTGGTGCAGTTCCTGGTGGGGGACAGGCTGGGTAAACCTCCAAAGATACTGGGGAGATCCCCCACCCCTTGAGTACTTCCCCTGCTCATATTTGAGGAGTTGCCAGAACTTTGGGGGCTGAACCAGGGAGGAAGTGGGTGTGGGGTGATTAAGTTCTTCTGGGGCTCTCTTCAGAAGCCCTGTCTGGGCACAGAGGATATTTGTCCCTGTGAGGAGAAGTGGGCAGAAGAGAGGTACATGCCATAATAAGGAAAAAAGCCAAATGCCCACCACCAGTCTGGCCTCCTGAGGGTCACTCAGTACCTCTGGGATTCCACCCCTGACCCCTGCCCTGTGCCAGGGCTGATTGGGTTCCTCTCAGTGGACATGTCCTACCTGAGTGGGTGACAAGTTGGGCAGCATAAGCATGGGGAACTCGGTGCACTTGCAGGCTGGAGAGAGAAGGAATGGATGCTGACCCTATCTCCACCATCCCCTGGCCCTAGGGGCCCACTAGGACTATGTACCTGCTCCTTGTCCAACAGTTCCTGGCGATCCATGGCACCAACCTTGGGCTCTCACTCCAGGTCACATTTACCTCTTCAGCTATTTTGTCCTCATGCTACCCAAGCTCCTGCAGGCCACTGACCTAGCTATTCAGGACCTGGGCAGGGCAGCTCAGAGGCCCACTCTAGGGAGCCACTAGCCGTGGTCCCTGCTCGAGGGGCTCAGGGTGCCCATGTGATGGGCAGGAACTACCCTGACTGCCCCAGGTCTCATGCTCCTGTGAGACCTGCTGCTCTCATCCAGCCCCAGAGCTTTTGCTCAGCCGGGGCCCCCTGTGCTGCTTGCCAGCAGGGTTGTTGGGCTTGCATGTGGGAGGGAGATGGCTGTAGCTCTCTATTCTAGTGCATCTCTCTCCTTATTTCTTCCTTGGGAAGGAATTCCAGGAGTCTTGAGTGCTTTCTGCCAGATTCTTCCCCACTCCCACAGTTTTGTCCAAGGTGAGAGGTCACTTTCCAACTGCACTTCTCTCTCTGCATTTGTCTTTATCCTGCTTTCCCTTCTAGTTCTGCAACCACCCCTAAGGTGCTCTTTCCTGGTTCTTGACTTTGTTCCTTCACATCCTTGAGTACCAGTTCCACATAAAGATAAATAAATAAGTAAAATACATACATACAATACACACAAACTTTTTCCCGGCTGGGAGAACCAGTATCTACTGACTTGCTCTATCTGCTGGAGATTGACTTGTAAGTAGAAGGCACTGAGCTCCTGACCTCATGGAACTCCCAGTCTTCCTGGTTCATGTTACACTTTCACAAACTTTGTCCCAGGTTACAGACCCACTTATGAAGTCCCTTAGTGGTTTACAATCAGGTTTCAGGGGGCTGGGTGAGCCTGGTGGTGGGTATTGAGGAGGACATGTATTGCTTGGAGCACTGGGTGTGGTGCTTGAACAACGAATCTTGGAACATTGAAAAAAATTAAGATGTTAAAAAAAACGATATTTTTTATTAAAAACTATATTTTGTGACTGAAAACTATATTTTTGATTGAAAATTATATTTTGTGAATTTTCTGTTTAATTTACTTTCATGGAGGTCTCTTATGTACAAATCAAGTCTGCATAATCCAAGAAATGAATCCATTTTCTTTATCAGGCTAGACTGGTTCTTTGTTAGAAGCATAATTTGGTGTTGTTTTCAGAGAGAGAAATAGAAAACACTTTGCTGAAGCAGATTTTTAGTTAGGAGCCATGATCATAGAAATATATAAAACCAACACACATAATCTGTGTCAGATCAGATGCTCCAATCTGTTAGGAGAAGTGATATGTGGCAACAAGAAAAAATAAAGTGAATCACGAGACAACCAAACAGAGAGAACATTTATACACACCTAAGGATGTGGTGCATTTAGTTTTATCCATTTTCACATGTCTGTACCCAAGAATTTATATATAGCCTTGCGGTGTGTTTCTGTGACAGCAACACACCTCAGGGGACCCCCTGGCATACCTGCTTCCTGAAGGTATGATGTTTGAGTCAGACCCAGTGGGTGGATGAGAACTCCCCTCCGTGTACTTCCTGGAGCACAGAGAGCATTTCTGGGGAAGGACAAGTGCTTCAGTTATTGACCTTTAACCCAAGTTCTGTCCACTGGTGCTCATCATGAAAGACTCTCAGTCTCAGTAACAGAAACTTCAACATGTTCCCAGCACAGAAAGAGTGAAGGGTGTTTCTGGTTTCACCAGGTTCTTTAAGAAAATCATCATTAATAGGATTCTAAATCAAAAAAGCTGAATTGAAAGCCAGATAGAGTGAATTTATATCACTTAGTCTCCCCTCCTTTAAAAAACAGAATTATTATCTTGGTGTAGTTATTGAATATATTTGACTTACATTTATGAAAACTGAAACACTGTTTTCCTGGGCTAAGTTTAAATACAGGAAGGATGTACCAATAAAACAGGTGACCAGGCCAGGAAACCTCATCCTGGGTTATTTAAATGAACATCTATGGGTGCCTAGCACTGACAACATAGTACAATAATATGCAAAGAAGTGGGCAACCCTTTTAAATGACACTCTTTTAAATTATTTGTGAGAATATAAACTTCTGTACACTTTTTTATTGTTTTGTTTTTATTTATAGGAATAAGGGGAGTGGCAAAGGGAAAGGAAGAAATATTTTTAAACTGGTTCCACACCAGGTTCAAACCAGGATTGGGGCTCCATCTCCTCACATCATCTGAGCCACAAACAAGAGTCTGATGCTTAATCCACTGACCTACTCAGGGATCCCAAGCATTGGTACACTTATTTAAAAAATGTTGGAACCTCTGTTGTTCTAAATCACTTTTCATATGAATGGCTGAAGATTTCAATGACCACATTGGTAAGCATCATAAGGTGACCAATGGTGCATTAGGAACAATGGACTTTAGAACTGTGATGGTTACTCGGCATTTTCTATTTATAATTCAATTGAATCTGACAAGCTCTAAGCAGCAAATTTGATGTTGTGCAGAAAACTAAAGATGATCACAGTTAGGATAGGAACTGTTGGTGTCATGGAGAACAGAGAAGAACCCTTTTGTGAAGGTCATCAAAACATAACAGAATCACCACAGTTCTATAACGTGTCTGTCTACTGCAGGTGGGAAATGGCACAAAAACTAGCTAATATCCAGATCAGCCTGAAACCAGGAATTCTCCACTTTCAAATGTGCTAATGTTATTTGCTTCTTTATGGTTCAGGGTTTTTTATTTTAGGTTTATATATTATATAGTGTGTGTGTGTGTGTGTGTGTGTGTGTGTGTGTTATATTTATGGATATATACGTTAATTTTCATAAAGAGAAATAAATTATATTACTATTAGTTAATCGATAACAGAATAGGTCATTCATACAGTTTAAAAAATAACAAAACTTCTAAACGTTTTCAGACATCTACACTGAGAACCATTTTCAACAATGAAACACAATGCAAATTATGTTACACACTTCAGTGTCACTGAAGAGAGGTATTTTGACATCATCCTATTCTTGCTACACAAATTGTCCATTGCACATAATATTAGATCGTTTGTTACCACATAATTGTTTTTTAAGATTTTATTTTAATCCCAATTAAATAACATACAGTGTTATATAAGTTTCAGGTGTATAATGTGGTTATTCGACACGTGCATTCAACACCTGGTGCTCATCACAGGTGCACTTCTTAATCCCCATTCCCTATTTAACCCATGCCACACACCTTCCCCTCTGGTGACCATCAACTTGTTCTCTAGAGTTAAGGATCTCTCTATTGGTTTGCCTCTCTCTCTTTTTCCTCTTCGCTCCTTTGTTTCTTGAATTCACATATGAGTGAAATCATATGGCATTTGTCTTTCTTGGACTGACTTATTTTGCTTAGCATAATACACTTTACCTTCATTCATGTCATTGGAATGGCAAGAATTCATTCTCTTTGTATATACATATATCTCTACATAGAGATTAGATAGATAGATAGATAGATAGATAGATAGATAGATAGATCTTCTTTACCCATTCATCTCTCGATGGGCATCTGGGCTCTTTCCATATTTTGGCTATTGTGTTCCCATTTACTGTATTGGCAGGTATTTGTATTATTTTTTTCCCCAAATACATTTATTTTATTTTTTCAGTGTTACAAAATTAATTGTTCATGCACCACACCCAGTGATCCATGTAGTACATGCCCTCTTCAATACCACCACCAGGCTTGCCCAACCCACCACCCCTCTCCTCCAAAACCCTCAGTTTGTTGCTCAGAGTCCAAAGTCTCTCAAGGTTCATTGCCCCCTCTGATTTCCCCCCATTCACCCTCAATACCCACCACCAGGCTCACCCAAACCCCCACCCCTTCCCTCCAAAACCCTCAGTTTGTTGCACAGAGTCCACAGTCTCTCATGGTTCATCACCCCCTCTGATTTCCCCCCATTCACCCTTCCCTTGCCTTCCCTCTCAAAATGTCCTCCATGTTTTTCCTTATGCTCCACACGTAAGTGGGACCATAAGATAATTGCCTCTCTCCTCTTGACTTATTTTACTCTGCATAAACTCTTCCTGTATTATTGAGAATAATTGTGGCCTTTAGACTTCAGCTTGCAGTTAACAAATTATTTGTAACAAAAAAGAAATAAAAAAAGAAAAATTGCCAAAAACAGAGTGATTGGCAATATATAATTATTTTGTCAAATGTCTATTATTTTAATTATCTTTTTTAAAAAATATTTTTATTTACTTATTTGAGAGACATTACAAGTAGATAGAGAGGCAGGCAGAGAAAGAGGGGGAAAATCAGGCTCCCTGCTGGGCAGAAAGCCCAATGCGGGCTGGATCCCAGGACGCTGACATGATGACCTGAGCCGAAGGCAGAGGCTTTACCCATTGAGCCACCCAGGTGCCCCTATTATTTTAATTTTCTAGATTAATGAAATCCCTGTCATCAGTCCTGAAATGGCATTGTTCTTAAGGAGTGTTCTTAAGGAGTGAAATGAATGTACTTCTAAGGAACAGAGAATTAGTGAGAATTTTGTTTCATTTTACAGCACAGACCCTCAGAATCATTCTTTTCAGGGCCCCTATCACCTCCTTGTTTCTCAGGCTGTAGATAATGGGGTTCAGCATTGGGGTCAGAATGGTGTAGAAGACAGCCAGGACCTTGTCCTCTGTTGGAGATCGGAAAGATCTTGGGCGTAGGTAAGTGTAAACAATGGGTGCATAGTAGAAAGTCACCACGGTGAGGTGGGTGCTGCAGGTCAAATAGGCCTTCTTCCTCCCCTCTGTTGATTTCATGCAGCAGATGGCAAGGAGGACACGGCCATAAGAACATGCAATGCAAATGAAAGGAAACACAAGGAAGAGGATGATGCTCAAAAATACTGTGTACTCATAGACCCAGGTGTCCATGCAGGCCATAGTCAACATGGCAGAGATATCACAGAAGAAGTGGTTGATGGTTCTGGATCGACAGTAAGGTATATTGAGGACATATGCAGTGTGGGCAAAGGAGTTGATTGAGCCCATGATCCAAGATCCTGTTATCATCAGCACACAGAGTCTTTTGCTCATTCGAATGGGATAGTGGAGAGGAAAGCAAATTGCCACATAACGGTCATAGGCCATAGAGGCCAATATTAATCCTTCTGCACCAGCTATAGCAACGAAGAAGAAGCTCTGAACTCCACAACCGACAAAAGAAATGGACTCGTTTCCAGAGAGATAATCAGATGCCATCTTGGGGACAATGTTGGAGATGAAGTTCAGGTCCATGAGGGAGAGCTGACTAAGTAGAAAATACATGGGTGTGTGGAGATGGGTGTCCAGGAGAATGAGGATGATCATGGACAGGTTACCAAACAGTGCCATTAGGAAAATGAGAAAACTGAGGATGAAGAAAAACAAGCCAATTCTTGATGGTGGGAATAGCCCCAATAAAAAGAAATCAGTAGATGTCTGATTAATATTTTCCATAGATCATATCTTTTCCCCAAAGAGAGACACACATTAAGTACAGAAAAGTAATCTTTTTAATTTATTATTTTACTTCCAATTTACTCAGTATACAATTTACTCATGATCCAATGCAGTTCTTAAAATATTTAACAGTGATGAACCACTAGAGACTGTGGACTCTGAGCAACAAACTGAGGGTTTTGGAGTGGGGGAGGTTGGCCGAACCTGGTGGTGGGTATTGAGGAGGGCACACACTGCGTGGAGCACAGGGTGAGGTGCATGAACAATGAATCTTGGAACACTGAAAAAATAAAAAAAAAAGTTTGGGAAAAAATAAAAATTAAAAAAAAAATAAAATATTTAACACATATTTTGAAACAAAGACAATTTTTATATCATAGATAAAATCTTCATGACACATACATCTGTCTCCAAAATATTTCATGTAAATGTGTAAATTTGTACAGAAAATATATTTCTGTGGCTTTATTAAGATACATAATATTATTTTTCTATGTAAATTTAATTATTATCAACATCAGAACTTAAAATTTTAAAGTATGTGTTTTAATTTAATATAAATGCCTACAGTATAAAACCATTCTTGAAAACATTTTATAACCCTTGGAAAATTATTTTTTTTCTTTTATAATTAAGTCCTAATATTTGTGAAAGTATAGCAGTTTATCCAGTCATTCTGTAGATATGTCTTTTTTGTATGTTGTCTTGTTCGTTATTTTTGTTTGTTGTTTTGTTTTTTCTTCTGTAAACAGCTTACAAATCAAGCGTTGTAGATTTCAAGCATTATTATCTGCTTATTTTTTTCCAGAAATCTATAATAATAGTTATTGCCAAATATATATGAATATTGCCAAATATTCATATTGCCACATATATATATATATTGCCATATATATTGCCAAATTTATATGAAGCAGATTGTTTCCTCCTTGCTCAATATTTAAATGCCTTAGTTTAAAGAAACACTTTTCATAAAAACTTATTCTAACATTTAATTGTAGCTCCATGACTCTGCTCAAGCTCTCTGAAAAGATCTGCATTGTGTTCATCTACTTCTAATAATTATATAGCATTATACATTGTTTATGGCACTTTTTCTTATTCCGTTTTACCTCTTGCTTTTGTGTATTTAAAACCTTTTCTATTTTTAGATAAGTATAAGAGTTTTGTCTCAAATGTATCACCCATCATAAAATTCAATAACATAATGATAAAGAAGTAAATCTGTATAAATTTATAAAAAGTGGGAAACAGAGTAAGGGGTGTAATCAGAGGTGAAAATTTAAGAAACTTTTGGGAGAAGAAATTTTAAGGATCAGTGTTTAAAAGTAGAAAGAACTCATGAGTGACTTAGAACAGAAATTTACAATCTATAGAAACAAGGATTTCACAGGCAACATGATGTCAATAAAACTTTATCTTTCAATAATCACTCTCAACGTGAATGGCCAAAATGCTCCCACAAAATGGCACAGGGTTGCAGAATGGATAAAACGGCAGGACCCATTTAAATGCAGTCTACAAAAGACACATTTGGAGCCCAAAGATACATTCAGACCGAAAGTGAAAGGATAGAGAACCATCTTTCATGCCAACAGGCCACAAAAGAAAGCTGGGTTAGCGATTCTCATATCAGATAAATGAGATTTTAGGCTAAAGATTATAGTCAGAGATACAGGAGGACACTACATCATTCTTAAAGGGTCTATCTTCCAAGAAGATCTAAATCATACACATCTATGCTCCCAATATAGGAGCAGCCAACTACATAAGCCAACTGTTAATCAAAATAAAGAGTCATATTGATATGAATACATTAATAGTAGGAGATCTTAACACACCACTCTCAGTAACAGATCATCTAAACAGAAATTCAATAAAGAAACAAGAGCTTTGAGTGACACAATGGACCAGATGGACCTCATAGATATATACAGAACATTCCACCCTAAAACATCACAATACTCATTCTTCTCAAGTGTACATGGAACTTTCTCCAGAATAGACCACATCTTGATGAAATATAAGGACTCCACTGATACCAAAAGACTGAGATATTTCCCTGCATTTCCTCAGACCACAATGCTTTGGAAATGGAACCCAATCACAGGAAAAAGTTTGGAAGGAATTGAAACACTGGGAGGCTAAATGCCAACCTTCTCAAGAATTTTGGGATTAATCAGGAAATCAAAGATGAACTTAAACAATTCAAGGAAACCAATGAGAATGAAGACACATTGATCCAAAACCTATGCAGCATGGCAAAGGCAGTCCTATGGGGGAAATACATAGCCATACAAGTCTTACCCGACAAAATTGAAAAATTGTCAATAAACCAGCTCTTTTTACACTTTAAAGAACTGTAAAATCAATGAGTTATACATGGAATTTTTCATGCCTTCTATAGTTTCCACAGCAGAGTCTATTAAATAGGTCCAACAGTATAGAGTTCAGAATGCTTTAGTGACTTAGAGCATATTGATATTATGCTCTTTTTAATTATTTATGCTCTTTTTATATTAATTCTCTTTTTAAATATTTAAGTGCTTTGTATTTTTAGATGTTTAGATGGGCATAGAGCTTATGATCTATAATGATTTTATTGTACGCAGATATCTAAAATGCACAATATTTTTATGTGCATATATCTGTGTGCTTCTATATATACCTGCATGAAATATAACAAAGGTGAATCAGTGTTGATAGATAAATAGAAAAGTAGATAGACACATACTTTGAGAGATACCTGATTTATCAGTATATACTCTGAGTTCGGATTCAAATTGAAGAGAAGTTTATTTTGCTTTATTGCAAAAACAAGTTACAGATTGTTTGGAGCCAATGCTAGATCTAATATTAGTTCTCTCATGCACTAGAAATGTAAACTTGGATTAGTGAATTCAACTCTCTGAGTTTTTACCTCATCAGTAGAGCAGATCAAAATCAGGAGATATGACCTCACACTTTTTAGAATGCCTTTTATAAAAAAAAAAAATAATGAGTGTTTGGGAGAGTGTGGAAAGACACAACACTTGAACCTTATTGATGGAGATTTTTATGAGTACAACCATTAAGAAAATAATATGGAAGGTCTTCAAAAAGTCAAAAGTAAACTACCATATGATCCAACAATCCCACTTCTGGATATATATCCAAAGAAAATGAAATTAAATCAAGTTTGAACATATACTTGTACTTTTATAATCATTATTTCAGTATTATTCATAAGATATAAAATATGGATATTAATCTTATGTATTCATTGACAAATAAGTGGATAAACAAAATGGATATATATATCTCACAACAACAGCAACATGGTTCAATGTGGAGGACACTAAACTAAGTGAAATTAGCCAGGCACGAGAGTAGGGAGTAGAATGGTTGTTGTCAGTGTCTAAACGGAGGGAGAAATTGGGAGACATGGGTCAAATGGTATAGCTTCCAGTACACATGTTGAATAAGATCGATTGTACAGCAGTTTAAATAGAGTTAAAAACATTGTATATTTGAAAAACAATCAAGGGGAACAGGAGAGGGAGAATTGGGCATCTCACTCAATTGGGACTCAGAATCAGGGCTCACTACCAGGACCCTCGGATCATGACCTGAGCTTAAAGCAGACATTTTACCCACTGAGCCACCTGGGTGCCCCCAAAGGCAATTTTAAAAAATGCAATAGTTAAATACAGAGAGCAGTAAGTTGGGCAAAATTTGTGTTAAAAATATCCATAACATATCACTATTTCTATGAATGCCTGAATTATTTCCAGAACGTGTCATTTACATTAAAAAATATCACCTCCATACACATATATAGACATTACCATTTGACTATTATTGCAAATTCCATCTTATGCTTTTGAATAGAAAATAGGCAAGAATTCACTTACTTAGAAAAGCCAGATGCATATAAGGAAAAACCCTACATAAGCAATTAATGTTTGTACTGGGAAAAATTTAGCGACTTTCACTCATTGGTAAAACAACCCTCACCCCAAATCCAGGAAAGAAATAGGAAATATTTTATTTTTTTTTCTATAATCACTATTGATGATGTGGACTCCTACATGCTAGCTTTACTCCTTTCATGCAATCCCACCTAAAGCCTACCCATTTTGACTCAACCCTGTGTCTTACAAAGACCCTCATTTCCTTCCCATCGAGAAACCACAGTTATGAACTAGCCCCTAAATCATTTTCTATTGTAAACACTGCAGCTATGCTCACTCAACCTCCAGTTAAAATCTTCTATTTCCAAACTTGACCAACTCTTACATACACGACATCACTCATTTACTAAACTGACAATCTTAAATTGGGAATGATTTCAGTCCAGTCAGTTATGTACAATGCCAAAAGAATTAACCCAATAGGATCAATGGCTGAGTGATCACATCACATGCATGTATGAAAATAGCTCTAGTTCTGTAAAATAGAATTTACACTACCCGTGCCATACTAAAGCACGTTTTCTGTAGCTGCAAACTCCCCCATCTGCAGGGGGTCCATTACAGGCTCTGGACTCAATGTACCTTTCCTTTCTCAATGGATAATATGTTTGTTTCAAATTCAATTAATTTTTTTCCTAAAAATCCCTTGGCTCAGACAAATTCTCACATTTTTAAATAGATTTTATTTATTTATTTGAAAGAGAGACACACACCAAGAGCAGGAACACAGATGAGGGGAATATGAGAGGGGGAAGCAGGCTCCCTGCTAAGCAGGGAGCCTGATGCAGGGCTTGATCCCAGGACCCTGGGATCATGACCTGAGCCGAAGGCAGATGCCCAACGAATGAGCCACCCAGGTGCCCCAAATTCTCACATTTTCAGTTTAAATTGCATTCATATATTTATTATATTTTTTGTCAGAGAAAATTATTTTTAAAGTGATTCTAGTGTGCCTGGGTGGCTCAGTGGGTTAAAGTCTCTGCCTTCAGCTCATGTCATGATCTCAGGGTCCTGGGATCAAGCCCAACATTGGGCTCTCTGCTCAGTGGAGAGACTGCCTCGTCCTCTTCCTGCCCCTCTGCCTACTTGTGATCTCTCTCTGTCAAGTAAACAAATAAAATCTTTAAAAATGCAGCAATGGCAACAACCACCAAACCATGGAAAGAACCAAGATGCCCTTCAACAGATGAATGGATAAAGAAGATATGGTCCATCTATACAATGGAATATTATGCCTCCATCAGAAAGGACGAATACCCAACATTAGAATCAACACGGATGGGACTGGAAGAGATTATGCAGAGTGAAATAAGTCAAGTGGAGAGAGTCAATTATCTTATGGTCTCAGTTACATGTGGAGCATAAGGAAAAACATGGAGGGCATCGTGGGAAGGAAAGTAATGGTAAATGGGGGGAAATCAGAGGGACAATGAACCATGAGAGACTGTGGACTCTGAGCAACAAACTGAGGGTTTTGGAAGGGAGGAGGCGGGGTTGTGGGTGAACCTGGTGGTGGGTATTGAGGAGGGCACATAGTGCATGGAGCACTGGGTGTGGTGCATAAACAATTAATCTTGTAACACTGAAAAAATAAAATGAATGTATTTGAGAAAAAAAAACTAACAACCATTGGAAAAAAATAAAAAATAAATAAAAATGTGGAAAAAAAAGAATTCTATAATGTTTTGTTTTGTGTTTGAAGAAAGCGTCATATTTTTTCAAAGTACATAGTATGTAAGCAATATATTTACTTTTTAAGTTTTAATATATATCTAATATATATGAAATATACAACAATAGTGCAGCATTGATGGTATGGTGGTGAACATAGCTGCCTTCCAAAAATATACATTTTATATATATATATATATATATATATATATATATATATATATATGTATATATATATCTTTTAAATTTATTTCATTCAAATAAAATTTTCCGTTGAATTTCCATAGTTAATTAAATGCTATAATATATCAATTGTAAATTCTAATAGTTTATAAAATAGTTTTTTAGTAATTCTAATAAAAATTATCTTAACCATTACAGAAGTATCTCAAACCTAAATGATAAATAAAAATAAAAATACACTTAAGACATGTACTGTGTATTATCCTGCAGGTTTACAAACTTACTGATTTGAATGACTGACATTGGTCCTCCCATCATCATATGAATGAAGTCATTTCTCTGAATAGATTTCTTGGAATATTTTTCAAACCTGTTTATACTTTTCTCTCATCCCTACCCTTGACATTATAAATAACTCCATAAAGACAAAACAGCAATCATGATTTCAGGACTTTGGAGATTAAGAGGAACACTAGGTGTTTTGTGTGTATATTCACTTGGGACTATCCTTTGAGACATGAATAATGCCGGTTAAATCACTAATAGGACATGATGTCCTTAGGACAATGTTTAGAAATGAGTTCTGATAATTTCTGTAGCTGTTTTAATAGTTGTGTTAAACATCAATCCAGTGAGCAAAAAATATATTTATTCAGACTTTTTGAATGTCTCTCATGTGTAGGTTCTTTACATATTTTGGATGTTAACCCTTTATTGAATATGCTAGGGCCTGTTTAACTGTTAGGGCCTGCTTAGCCAGACCAACTCCATATTGCCTTGGTAGCAATATTGTTGTTTACAACTAAGTAACTTCATTCTGGGAATAGACACCCTAGCAGGTCCAGACGCCCTAGCAGGCCAAGACAATCAGTTCCTGGTATCGGTTCTGGGTACCGGCCCTAGCAGGCCGAGACAGGTGGAAACATCCAGTCAGCTAAGAGCCACATAATTTGAGGTCTGCGGTGAGGTTTGTGGTTTTGCTCCATAAAAGATAGCTTGTAAGACTAGGCGGGGTAGCTCTCTTTTGAGGCCGCCCTGACCGGTCAGTCTAAGCTTGGTGTGAAATAAAGCTTTGCTTAACTTTCGCTTTGATTCAGTCTCATTCCTTTGATCACAGACCCTAATAAATATATCTTTTGCAAATATATTCTCCCAATCAGAAGTTTGCTTTTTTTGCTTTTTTTCTTATGGTTTCTTTCACTTTGAATTTAGTCCTAAGAGTGTAATGTAGATTTTTGCTTCTCTTTCCAGAGAAGTCATATCTAGAAATATGTTTTTATGGCCAATGTCAAGGCAATAATTTCCTCCTTGAGGAAAACTTGAGAATATGCATTTTGAGTTTATATTTGTGTATGGTGTAGGAAGTGGTTCAATTTAATTCCTTTGCATTAAGCTGTTCAGTTTTCACAGCACCATTTACTGAAAAGACTGTCCTTTCTCCCATTGAACATTGTTATCCCCTTTTTTGTAGAATAATTCATCTTAAAAGTTTGGGTTTATTTCTGAGCTGTTTTGTGGTATTGATTTAGGTGTCAGTTTCGGTTCCAGTACCATAGTTTTTTTGTTTGTTTGTTATGTTTCATTAATTCAGCTTTGTGATAGCTTAAAATATGGGATTGTACCTCCAGCTTTGTTCTTTTTTCTCAAGGTGACCTTAGCTATCAGGGTACCCTACTGTTTTGATTACTATTGCTTTATATTTAATTCTCAAAACAGAAACTCTAAGTCTTCCCATCTTATTCTTTATCAAAGTTGTTTTGGTGCATGAAGTTTCCTCTATTCTTTTCCTGTTCTGCATTGAATATATTTACTTTCATAGTTTAAACAACCCTGGTATTCCAGGATTAAATCCAACTAGGTCATAGTGTATAATACTTTTCATTTACTGATGAATTCAGAGTGCCAGCATTTTATGAAATATATAGATGGATATGCAGACCAATACCATTTCTGGCTTTGGTATCAGGATAATGTTGGCCTCATAGAATGACTTAGGATGTATTCTCTTCTCCTCTGGTTTTTGCAAGAATTTGAAAAAAAAATTGTGTTAATTTGTTTTTGTACACTTGGAAAAATTAACCAGTGAAGTTATTTTTGGCCCAAGGACATTTTTCGTTGCATAGATTTAACTACTTATTCAATTTCCTAAATAATCGCAGATCTCAAATTTTATATTTCTTTATTACTCAATCCTGGTCATGTGCTTGCTTCTAGGAATTTACCCATTCATTATTGGTTATCCAATTTGTTAATGTACGATTATTCAAATGCCATTCATATTTGATTTTTTAAATATTTATTTATTTATTTGACAGAGAGAGAAAGACCACAAGTAGTAGAGAGGCAGGTGGGGGAGTGGGGAGGATGCTCCTTGCTGAGCAGAGAGCCTGATATGGGGATTGATCCCAGGACCCTGGGATCATGACCTGAGCCTAAAGCAGAGGCTTTAACCCACTAAGCTATCCAGGCACCCCCATATTTGTTTTATTTATTAATTTTTAAAGATTTTATTTATATATTTTACAGAGAGAGAGAGAGATCACAAGAAGGCAGAGAGGCAGGCAGAGAGATAGGGAGAGGAAGGCTCCCCGTTGAGCAGGGAGCCTGATGTGGGGCTTGATCCCAGGACCCTGAGATCATGACCCAAACCGAAGGCAGAGGCTTTAACCCAATGAGCCAACCAGGAGCCCCCCCCCCATATTTGTTTTATATCTATACAATTTATGAAAATTCACCCTCTCTCATTGCTGATATTGCTATTTTGAGACTTCTTTTCATACGAACTTTCCTTCCTTCCTTCCTTCCTTCCTTCTTTTTCTTTCTTTCTTCTTTCTCTCTTTATTATTTTCTTTCTTTCTTTCTTTCTTTCTTTCTTTCTTTCTTTCTTTTTTTCTTTCTATTTCTTTCTTTCTAAAGAGACAGAGAGAGTACATGCAGGGGGCGGGCAGAGGCAGAGGGAGAGGGAGAAGCAGACTCTCTGCTAATCTGGGAGCTGGATGTGGGACTGTATATCATGATGGACCTGGATATCATGACCTGAGCCAAAAGCAGATGCTTAACAATGTGAGCCACCCAGGTGCCCCTGAGCATTTTCTTTTTTCTTTTCTTAAGTGATAGAAAGTTTTGTCAATTTTCAAAGAACACTTATGTAGTTTTGCTGTCTTTCTTCACTGCTTTTTCTATACTGTTATTATCTCAGCTGTAATCTTTAATATTTTTTCTTTTCAAGCTTTAGGTTTAATTTGTTTTTCTTTTTCTAGTTGATGAAATTTTAATATTTAGTTGTTGTGAGAACTTTGTTGTTTGTTAAGTGTAAATATTACTGCAATTTTCCTTAGCAATGGTTTATGTGAACTTCATAGGTTTCAGTACCTTTGTTTCTGCTTCCATATGCCTCAAGTTGCTTTCTTTTTTTTTTTTAATGCCCATTGTGATTTTTTAAACATTTTATTTCTAAAATAGTGTTTGTTTAATATCATACAATTATGAGTTCTAGAGGCAACTGGATGGCTCAGTTGGTTAAGTTTCTGCCTTCATCTCAGGTCATGATCCCAGGGTCCTGGGATCCATCCCTGCATTGGGTTCCCTGCTATGTGTTAGATTTTCTTCTCCCTCTCCCATTGCCCTTCTCACTACTTATGTGATCTATCCCTCTAAAATAAATAAATAAAACCTTTGAAATAATAATTGTGCTTACTACTTCTTCTGTTATTCATTGCTAAGCTTCATTAAATTTTATCAGAAAAGATAATTTTTATGCTTTAAAATTTTAAGCTTATTTCAGCTTATTTCATGGCCTAACATATGGTCAATCCTGGAGACTGGCCCATATGAGATATAAGTCAGTCAGAGAAAGACAATTATCACATGATCTCACTGATATGTGGAATTTAAAAAACAAAGCACAACAACATCTTTCAGGACATGTCTCCAAAGGAAAAGGAAACAAACGTGAAAATAAACTTTTGGGACTTCATCAAGATAAAAAAACTTCTGCACAGCAAAGGAAACAGTCAACAAAACAAACAGGCAACCCACAGAATGGGAGAAGATATTTCCATGTGACACTACAGACAAAGGGCGGATATCTAAAATATATAAAGAACTCTTCAAAATAAACACTCACAAAACAGATAATCACATCAAAAAATGGGCAGAAGACATGAACAGACACTTCTCCAAAGAAGACATACAAATGGCTAACAGACCCATGAAAAAAGGTGCATCATCTTTATCCATTAGAGATTCAAATCAAAACCACACTGAGATAC
>JAPYYJ010001019.1:0-14771 GCA_028533885.1 Nasua narica | reverse complement strand
TGAGCCCAGTGATGAATATTAAGGAGGGCACCAATTGCATGGAGGACTGAGCGTTATACACAAATAATGAATCATGGAACACTACATCAAAAACTAATGATGTACAGAATGGTGACTAACATAACATAATAAAAAATATTTTTAAAAACCTACTAATTAAGTGAAAACAACACTAAGGTACAATGGAATTTGCAAATAAATTGTCACTATTTTGTGTTATTTTTATTGATTATCTTTGATACCTATTTTCTCATTATAGTAATCAAGTGTGGATATGTCAGAAGGAAACAAGACTCTAGTAACTGAGTTTCTCCTCACAGGACTTACAGAGCAATCATGGCTACAGTTCCTCCATTTCCCACATGTTCTGGGTCATCTACCTCATCACTATGGTGGGCAGTCTTGGACTGATTCCCATCTTCAAATGCCTACGTACTTCTTTCTTGGTGGTTAGCCTTTGTAGATGCATGCATTTCAACCTCTGTAACACCTAGGATGTAGGTCGATTGCTTAGATAAGACTGCAATGATATCCCTAGGAGTGCATCACCCAAATTTTTTTTTTTGCTTTCAGTGCAACTACAGAATGTTTCCTTCTGGTAGTGATGGCCTATGGCCACTATGTAGCCATATGTAACCCCTTGCTTTTATCCAGTGATAATGTCCAACAGACTCTGCACTCAATTGATAATTATTTCATATGCAATTGGTTTTCTGCATCCCCTGATTCATGTGAGTTTTCTGAGGTTAACTTTCTGCAGGTCTAACATAATACACTATTTCTCCTGTGAAATTTCACAACTGTTCAAAATTTCATACAATGACCCATCTATTAATGCACTAATGATATTCATTTTTGCAGCTTTAATACAAATATCTACTTTAATGACTATTGTAATTTCTTATACTCGTGTGTTCTTTGACATTCTGAAAAAGAAGTCTGAAAAGGGCAAAAGCAAAGCCTTCTCCACATGTAGTGCCTATTTGTTCTGTCTCATTGTACTATGGCACTCTCATCTTCATGCATGTGCATCCTGCATCTGGCCTTGGGGAAGATCAGGACAAATTGTATTCTTTATTTTACACTACTATAATTCCCCTGCTAAACCCATTTATTTACAGCTTGAGAACTAAAGAGGCTACAGGTGACTCGAGAAGAGCTACAAAGAAGTTAACAGTTGCCAAAGGAAATTCCAAATTGTTTCTCTTTTCACACTTTGTGTAAATAAATTCTTAAGTCTTGCAGGTTAGCCATGGTCTTGCCCTTTTACTAAAGAGCTAATGGTCAGTGTAGTCATTGAGCACTGGGTGAAGGAATTCAGCTTCACACAATGTTTACTTGGATGCTGGTCCAGTTATGACTCCTATTACCAACAGTTGATTTACTTAAAAATATTATAATTTTTTATGGGAACATTTAGTCTTTGAAAATTTGATATTTTTAAGGGACTCTTCCTCCAAATTCCATTTAATAACTGACAGAAACAGAGGCTGTTGTGTAAGTGGGACTCATTTAGTTCATGACTGATCCTCACTCACTGAGATAGACCTGCATGTTAATAAGGCTCTGTGATGTTTTACCACAACATAATAAAATAATAAAAACTTAGATTATTGGCAAAAAAAATGTTTTTGAAATAAAAATGAGGAAAATTAAGAAAAGTGAGGCTTAAAAAATTGGTGCATCTTCCAGATGTCCATTGACAGATGAATGGATAAAGATGTGGTATACACACACACACACACACACACACACACACACACACACACACACGAATACTATGGAATATTACTCAGCCATCAAAAAGATTGAAATCTTTCCATTTGCAATGATGTGGTGGAACTAGAAGGTATTATGCTAAACAAAATAAATCAGTCAGAGAAAGGCAATTATCATATGATCTCACTCATATGTGGAATTTAAGAAACAAAACAGAAGATCATAGGGGAAAAGAGGAAAAACAAAGCAAGACAAAATCAAAGAGGGAAACAAACCATAAGAGGCTCTTAATCATAGGAAACAAACTGAAGGTTGCTGGAGGTGAGGGGGGGTGGAAAGATCGGGTAACTGGTGATGGACATTAAGGAGGGCACATGATGTAATGAACACTGGGTATTACATAAGATTGGTGAATCACTGACTTCTATCTCTGAAACTAATAATACATTATATGTTAATTAATTGAATTTAAATTAAAAAGTATTTAAAAATTGGTGCATCTTAGTAACAACAATTAAAAAAAGGAAGTTGGTTTGAATTAAATAGTAGAGCACCAAAATTTAAAACTTCTCCTATCTAGAAGTACACATACTAACTTTCATATAGGACATTACAATACAATGGTATTCAGGAATTTTCAAATTTGGAAATATCTCAAGATAAAACTTTCTCAAATATTACAGGTCTCCTATACTCTACTAATATGATTATTTTGCTTGCAATAGTAAGTCTGGTACACATTTGCATAGGGATTGCATTACTATCCTTACAATAGATAGAAGGCAAAGCAGAGAGCGAGGATTAGAAACTGGTTAAGTATATACTGATGTAGGTGAAAAACTGAGGTAGTGGTCTCAAAGCTGAGGTTCTTCCTTAGGTTCTTATGATCTCAGCCACCAATTTACTTCTAATTCAGTGACAGGACTATATTAGTATATAGACTAATTTATTTTAGTATAATAAAATTGACATAGATTCCTTTTTTTTTTTTGCAAAGACCTTAATTATGTTCCTTGAGCAGTCTGTTTGTTTAATCACTGTGTTTAGGAAAAGAGGATTCTAGGAAATAAAAATTAAATTCTAGTTGTTGAAGCAGGAGTGAAAATGGTCCTCTTTTTGAAGTATTTATATTTAGATTTTTTTCCTATAATTCCAGTGAACATCAAAATACTTATCTAAAATGAGGACTTAGTATGTAACATAAATTTATTAATTATTTGACTTATAAATATAAATGAAATATTCAATTCATTTTTATAGGTCTATAGTTTTATTCTTATAGGTTTTCACTGGCATATGGCTTTCTAAAAAGTTAGACAACTGAAAACGTTCTTTTGAAAAATACTTTGCAGAAAATTCTAATTAATTTTACTCTCTTGGTGGTTAACAATGATGCAGGATATTTTTATTTTATAATTTAGGATTGATTTTTGCTATTACATTTTCTTTACCCTTGGTTAGGGCCCTATTCTGATAATTTACTGTTATATCCTCTTACAATCTCTTAAATTCTTATTATTTTGAGAAAAATAAATTTATTTCCATGTATACCTCTCAACATTTTTTTTTTAGTTTGAGTGTATGGCACTTCATAATGTAATGTTTCTAATTTTTGCAATGATATTTCATGACAGAATTGGTAAATCCACAACCAATTATTAAAAATTTGTTAACTTTTTAGTACATGTAATGCTAAGAAACAAAGACTGTGTTCTAACATAGCCACAGTACAATGATTAACATACAAAATTAATTGCTTAATTGCTTAACATTATTTAATATTAATCTGTGTTCAATATTCCCAAGGTGTTTCAAAAATTCTGTTGTTTCTTTGTTTCAACAAAGTACACCCACTGCATTTTGATGATTTTTAAAAAATTATGTATCATGTCTTTCTTTTTTTTTAATTTGTTCAGTTAGCCACTGTATAGTATGTAATTGGTTTTGATGGTTTTTAAATCTCTTTTAATCTATAACAGTTTTCTCTTCCTTCATTTTTCATGTCATTTGTCTGTTGAAGAAACTGGTTTAGTTGTCCTACAGAATTTTTCACGTTTTGGATCTGGCTGATAGTATCTTTGTGATAAAGGTAACTTTGTGAACTAAAAGATGGCATTAGATCTACAAGCTTGCTTAAGTCCAGATTATTTTAATTTTAGTTTATTTTAGTTATTAGTTGTGGACTTCCTATTGTGTGTCATTAAGAACAAAATTCTGGATTTTGTTTCTTAATAAAATTATTCACTTCATCTAGATTTTGAAATATATTGCCTTGAATTGGACAGAGACTCACATAATGTTTTTTATATTTATTGGGTTTGAAAGGTTATTTCTCTTTTATCATTTTATTTTTTATCTCACTTAGAAAAATTTAGATTAGCTAGTAATTTTTCTATTTTGTAGGTGTTTTAAAAGAACTAGGTTATGATTTTAAAAATCACATCTAACTTTGCTCTTATCTGATTCATTAATTTCTCATATTTTAAAATTTTTTCTATTGGCCATCTTATAATATTTTGTTTTTCTTCTAGTTTTTATATTTAGAGTTGAATTTGTTGATTTCATTTTAGCTTTATTTATTATTGATATTGTATGCTTTTGTATTTTATATTATGGATTTTCTTCCAAACTGAATGTAGTTGTTGAGTGTTTCACACGTTTTTTGGCTTTCTGCCTCTCATTGTCCATATGTAATTTCCACTTACACGAACTGTCTATGGGTCCAACATAAAACATTCAGTTCTATTTTGAAATCTTGTTGTCATATAAAATTTCCAAAAAGATGAATCTATTAATGCACTAATTCTTTTTGTTTTCCGTCTTTATTCAAACTTCACTCCTATGAACAATTAAGTCTCTTACATCCATGTCTTCTTTGCCATACTGAAAAAGAATTATGAAAAAGGCTAAAGCTATGCCTTCTCTACAGTGGTGCCTATATGCTCACTGTTGTCTTGTTCTACTATAATGCTCTTTTTCAGATTCATGAGTTCCAAATCTGGCCCAGATGAAGAGTAGGGCAAAACATATTCTTTGCTGTACATTATTGCAATTTTCTGCTAAATCTCTTTTTATACTGCAAAAGAAACAAATTTAAGGTGGACTAATAGAATGATAGAGGAATACATGTTTTTCAAATAAAATGTTCCTACTATTTTTTTTTCAATTTTTATTTAAATAAGCACAACACCTAAGAGGACATCTTGCATATTGATAATATTCAATACATTTTTATTGAAAAAATGGAAAATGTGTGAACTTTACATGACTATATTATAAAAATATGGTTGATGACATTAAGCAATTAAGTCTTTTAAATACACAGGTAGTTTGTCAGAATGTATGATCTGATTATAGTCAAGAGTGAAGCAATATTTCAGTTGCATTTACTATAATATCATCATCTCAGTAGATAATAATTGAATGAGTAAATGCATGAGAGGTCTACCTCCAATGAGAGCACTCTTGGAAACTGTTTGAAGCAGATGTAGTGTTTTAAAAGCCTTCCATAAAACCAAACCACTTCCAGTTGCATTATTCTTGCTTTATAAGACTTTTATATACAAAAAATTATTTGTGATTAAATAATACCAAGTTCATGAGTTTTAAAAAAAAAAGTTTTTATAGCATTTTAAGGTAATTATGGTCACTTAAAAAAGTACATTTAAATAAGTATCCTTCCTGCTGACATTAAAATATTTGTCTAAGCACATAGACAAATACCTGGCAATAATTTTGACAAGTAGAGTTAAAAATTTCTGATTATTAATTTTTTTAAAGATTTTATTTATTTATTTGAGGGACAGAGAAAGTGAGAGAGAGCATGAGAGGAGAGAAGGTTAGAGGAAGAAGCAGACTCCCCATGGAGCTGGGAGCCCGATGTGGGACTCGATCCAGAAACTCAAGGATCATGACCTGAGCCGAAGGCAGTTGCTCAACCAACTGAGCCACCCAGGCGCCCTCTGATTATTAATTTTTATTTTTATTCTGACAGATAATATCAATGAAAAAATCATTATGAGGAGTACTATTTGTAAAAAAAAATTATTTATTTTTTTTAAGTAGGGTCCACGCCCAGTGTGGAGCCCACTGTGGGGCTTGAACTCATGACCCTGAGATCAAGAGCTGAGCTGAGCTGAGATCAAGAGTCAGAGGCTTAATAGACTGAGCCACCTAGGCACTCCCAAAATTATTTTATAGTAATTACAAACCACCTGAAAATGTTTCTAAATGGTGTTCTAATAATGATGTCTTATTTTAGAGGGACTGATTAAATTAAAAACTTTATAATATCTTCCTAACTTTTTCCTTAGAGTGTGGTATCCGTATGCTTTTTGACCTCCTTATTTATTCTTGTATTTTCATGAAGAATAAAATGATATTTGTCTAAATAAATGAACGTTTTTCTGTTTCTGCTATATTTCTTTCCTGATGAATGATTCTTAGATGACAATACTTAGTTTTTCTACATTGCTTAACATATATTTTTGCAGAAAATTCTGTTTATAAACTAGTGTTTATACTGGAAAATAGTCTATTAAATTCTATGTGCCTCCAAACCACTGCTTCCACTGGACCTAAAGTAGGGCTGTGGGCCTAGGTGTACGGCTGGTATTATGCGTGGGTACCACCGTGGCGACAGTGGATTAGAGAAGTCACATAATTCAAGACCTTTCAATCTACAGTCCTCTCATCATTTTTCTGTGGTTTCTATTTTTCCATTTCTATATACGTCCATTCTATGCCTAATGATGCATGGGATCAGACCATGTGACTATGGTTTATATCATCGCTATGAATGCGTCCAAAAATATTGGAGATTATTGGGGTGCCTGGGTGGCTCAGTGGGTTAAAGCCTTTGCCTTTGGCTCAGGTCATGATCTCAGTTCCTGGGATTGAGCCCCGCATCAGGCCCTCTGCTTAGCAGAGAGCCTACTTCCCCCCTCTCTCTCTGCCTGCCTCTGTGCCTACTCGTGATCTCTTTCTCTTTGTCAAATAAATAAATAAAATCTTTAAAAAAATATCTGAGAATATAATATTAATAAGGCTAGCTACTCAAAACTATTGAAATTTCTGTATGGGCCAGATGAGTAGTCATCTTATGATGTAACCCAGTGGATCATATAGCAGAGGAAATATTACCTATTTGTAATGAAACTGATAGGAGAAAAGATAATGGACATTTGACATGTATGCAAATAGGTTGTTGAAAATTAGAATTCATCACAAATTACTTATTAGATGGGGCGCCTGGGTGGCTGAGTCGATTGAGTCTGCAATAGGCGCAGGTCATGCTCAGGGTCTTGGGATCAGGCCCTGTGTCAAGCTCCCTGTTTAGCTTCTCCCTTTCCCTCTGCCCCCACTCCATGTCTCAAATAAACAAATACAATTTTTAAAAAACCAAATTATCTACTAGAGAGTGTTCATTATCCTAAGATATCTGAATATCTTTTGTAGCTTTTGCACATGTAAATTTTGGAGATGGACTTGAAAAGGTAGGTTGTAAACAAAGTTTGGAGGAGTTTTGAATGGCTGAGGATTTGGGGCTTTATTCTAATTGCAATAAGGACTCAGAAGGTTTTTGACTAGAGTAACTTGGTAAGAGCTGAACTATATTTGAATGCATGATCTAGTATATGGGCATGCCCCTGGACTGCTAGACAACATTATCAATAAAATGAAGAAACATGATGCCTTAGCCATCCTATGAAATGTGAGAAAAAGGCAAATTAAGTGATAACTTAAATGTAAATCTACCATCACACCCCATCACCCAAACTAATGGAACCTTGTTTCTATAAACGTCACCATTAAGAAAAACTGCCCTCTCTATAGCAGACTGATTTTCTGATTCCACCAGAATATTTCATTGTACTGAGACAAAATCACAGCAGTTCAATGGAAACATTGTGGGGTAAACTTATGCCAATATGTTAAATATTAATTAATTAGTATTCTAGGCTATAGGGAGAAGAATAAAACTCTCTAAGTTGCTGCTATGTCACTTTCTCACTGATCCAAGGTCTGGAGAAAAGATTAAAAACTCAGTATATGGAACACATTTATTCAAAAGGATAAATTTATTTCTTCTAGTAGTTAGGGATAAGCTTGCTTCTTACATAGGGAAATCTATCCCACAAATTTCTACCTTCCCATTCTCAGTGATACACTAAAAAGGGGGGGAGCTGAATTACAGCCAAATCAAGAGAGAATGAGTATTTTCTCCCCGTCTCTATTTTTCTAATTCCTAAATGCTCGTAGATCCCAATAAGCAAAAAATCCTTAGAATTCCAGGCACAATGAGGAGTAGCCTTGTAAAGCAGTTAGGATCCTCTAGTCAAACTTCATTTTTTGCAAATGAGGAGTTTTAGTGCTATAGGACACAGAAATAACAGTGGCAGTTCCTTATAACTTCAATTCTCATTTCAACACACCAGGCTTCCTCTCTGTATATTCAACAAACTACCACCTGGGAAGAAGAGACATCACTAATTAACTGAATTCAAGAGTCTGGTGCAGTCATCAGGCCCAGGATTTGTGTGTGTAAAATGCTGATACAAGTCAACCACAGCGAAAGTCTGAAGTTGGAGTGAAGGCCCTGACCCTGGTTGAATAAGAGAGAATTAGGCTATTCTGAAGGAGAGTGGGGGGAATGAAGCTTTCGGTTGAACTGGATAAGAGAGCCTTTGTGGCCAAGAGTAAAGTATAATGCAATGTTTAAAAGTTACTACTGTAACAAGAAACTACAAAGCCCTTGGTATTAAATTTGTGCAATCCACAAAACTACCCAAAGACAGCATAATCTCCCTTTTCACTAGGTGAATCTCATGGTTACTACACCACGAGTATTTCTCAGAGGGAGCCTTTGCAGCTCAAGACAGCTGAGCCATAAATCCTATTATCTGTCAGAAACTCAGGGTTTTACTATCTCATACCTAGATCAGATTGTTTCATATGCTTTACTATGTCCAAGACAGTGAAAGGACAAGTTCATAATTATTGTTTGTCATTTTCTTATGACCCGTTGGAAAATCTTATGACCTGTTCACATTACTGCAGAAAACGTAGTGCCAACCAGTGGGCACTGTCCATCTTCTACCAGGGTTCTTGAGCCCGGTCAGCCTCATCCCAAAAGCCTGTGTGTACTCCTCTCACAGAGGTAGCATGTCAGGTAGAGTTCTAATGGGCTTGGAGAGATGCTGGCAACTTAGCCACTGTTTAAGGAGAACTTTTTTTTTTTTTTTTTTTTTGGAGATGGAGAAAGAGAGAGATTTGGAGGGGGAGAGGGAGGTGAGAGAGAGAATCTGAAGCAGGTTCCATGCCCCATGCTAGTCCAAAGCAGGACTTGATCTCAGGGCTCTGAGATTATGACCTGTGCTGATGCTTAACCGACTGAGCCACCCAGATGCCCCAATATTTTTTCTCTATTTTACAATACAGAAAAATCTGTAAAATAAAATTACACTTACATTAAGATTAGAAAAACAAAGGGACAAACTGAATTTTTTCCTCATCAATACTGTATAAAGAAGTCATGATTTTTAACTTTTTAATTTACTGTAATTTTGATTTTTAATTTCAGATCTTTAGATCAATTCTGAAATATCAGACTCATTCGCCTAAATGAATTATTAACTATATTGGACAAAACTTTTGTATAGAGGATAATTGCATAAGTTTTAGGATAAGGGAAGGCATATACAGGCTTAAAATATTTGATCTTTATTCTAAGCGTGATCACAAGTTATATTTAAGGGCTTAAATGGAGTTGTATCCATGGGTATGAGAATGATGCTGATCTCAGTGGTTTGGTATTTTATAAAGGTGACATTGGCCCAAAGGTAGACAGTGGTAGGAAAAATATTAGAAAATACACATAGATTACTAAAGAGTTATGTCAGTATTCTAGGTGGGTGATAGAGTTTTTTTGACTTTTGAGAGAAGTGGATGGTTTCAACAGATATTAAGGAGATAAAAGCCATGGGTTTGATAATGGTTTTGACAGGGCTTGAAGGGGAATTCAGTGTCAAGGGATGACTCTCAGGTTTGTTTCTTGAAAAATGAGATAACGATGATGCCATTAACTGAAAATGGGAAGACAGGATGAGGGCCACATTTGGTGATAGTGTTGGAAAAGACTGAATTTGGATTTGTACATTCTGAGTTTCATGAGTCTTTGAGACACTTGAAGAAACTATCAGGTGGTTGGAATGTGGCAACATCAAGAGCAATAAGAGAAAGGGAATTAATATGAACTAAAAACTGCTCAGGGGCAGTTTGTCATGTCGCCCTTGCAGTGCACTCTATTGACACAGAGTGTGCTTTTAATTGTTACACCTGGTGTGTCTGGGTTATTCCCGGATTAGTTCACAATGCCCAGTAGAACAGCTTCACCTCTGTCCTACAGGGAATCCATTGGTAACTTTCACTGAGGGAATTCCAAAGTTTTTTTTTTCTTTTCATGAATAGATTTGAAAAAGAGTACAAATAAACATGTCCCCACTGTTGAGGTTTCCAAGGAAAATCTTTGCACAAGAAATCACTTCATCCTGCAACTTCCACTTCTCTTCATTTAAAGGTTTCAAGAGGAAGTATAGCTGTGGACATGAAAACAGCCAGCAGCTTCGTCAGTTTGGTAATTCATAAAGATGACTGGCCCCAACAATGTAAAGTATGGTAAAGGGAAATTTACATTTTTTTTCCCTTTGGAAACCCACCATCTTTCCTTCAAAAAAACCATCATTTCTCACTCTCCAAAAGACTTAACCTGAGTGAGGGCACTAGGATCTAATTTTCATTATTTGTAGTTTTTCAATTTGCTTATTTGATAATGAAATATCCAGATCAGAAATGAAAATCCTGATAACCTTATAAGATTTTCTGTTTCTCTTCAGGATAGACAATTCTGGATGCTTGTCATAAGTACTAAATGCTTGTTGAAGGGACACATATATTTCTTTTTAATAGTAAACTTGAGATAATAAAAAAATAAGACAAATGGAAAAATAATGATAATGACTGAAAAGTTTCAGAGATTATTTCATACTATGGAAAATTTTCTTTGTCAGGCTAAAAACAATTAAATTATACTGCTTAAACTTCCTTAATTTGTTAATGGATCGTGAAAAGACAACTAAAGTCACCACTGGTAATATTCTTCTTCAGCATCTTAATTCCAAATGAGTATATGTGTATATATGTGTATGTGTTTATAGGGACACACACACACACATACACACACAAACACATAGTGTATATATACATCTATCTATATATAGATATAGATTTTTCATCTGAACATGAAAAAAAAAACTATTTAAAAAAGCTTATTGTGCTTGTATACCTAACTTTATTCATTTATAAAAAACCTTTTGACTAAGAATGAGAAAGAGAAATCACTCTCAATGGATGAATTCATATATGGCCAAATATATTCAAAAGAATGTGCTACATAATACAATATTTTTTCTCTATTTTATAATACAGAAAATCTGTAAAATAAAATTTACTTATGATTTATTTCTATTTTTTCACTAAAATATTTATTGATGCTTACTAAATGCAGTAATAGTGTTATTATTCCTGTTTCCTTTTCTCTTCTTCACTATCAAAACTCTTATGACTATCCTTAAATATATGTCTTTGATCACCTATGAGTATCTATAATTGTATAAATAGAATGACATTTTATATTGTGTCTTCATCACAAAAACTGTTTTGAAGGTACTGTTTAATTCTCCCTCCTTTGCTTTATTACTCTCCTATCACCTACAGCAGACAATAAATATTAATAAGCTTGGATCTATCATTTCACACAGTCTTTATGTTCATATGGTTATTTGCAAATGTATATGTGTGCATATGTTCATAGATAGACAGAGTGGAAATTTTAAGGCTTTGTTGCCTGTTTGTTTAAGGAATAACATTAAAAACATTTTCTGCATCTTACTTTTCTCACATTCCTAACAATTGTGGAAATTACTTTGAGAAAAGTGGTAGAGCAATAACATTTTAAATGACTGCCATAATATTGATTAGTATGATTATACCAGGATTTGTTCAACCATTGCTTCATTCTGTTGGTTTACATATTATTACCAGTGTTTTGCCACCATGAACAATGCTGCAGTGGACTTCTCTCCCTATGAAATGATATGCTATTTCTATAGAATGGATTGAAGTCATGGATCACTGAGTTGAAAAGTATGTGTATTTTTATTTTTTAAAAATATTGCCAAATTGTTTTTCAAAGTCTTAATAATTTACATTTTTACTAGTAAATGTGAGAATGGCCTTTTCACATTCTGACAACCAGTAGATTTTGCTAATCTGAGGAATGAAAAATAATGTCTTATTTTATTTGCACATCTTGAGTACTGGGGAAGATTAACATCTTTTCCCACATTTATTGAATGTGTTGACATATTCTTCTGTGACTTGCCCTTTCAATTCCGCTTTTATTTTTCTATTGAATTACTTGACTTTTCTTACCAATAATATTTCTTTGCATTGATAAATATTCATATTTTACCTATTGTATTAATTAACACATATTCTTCCAAAGTCTTATTCATCTTTTACCTTGTGAAAGATTTGATACATACTCTACTTTCATAAATTTAAACATTAAATATATCTATATTTTATCTTTCTTTATTATGGCTTCCTTATATTAGTCAAAGGGTTTTTTTCATTTTATTTATTTATTTGACTGAGAGAGAGAGAGAAAGAGAGAGAGAAAAGCACAAGGGGGAGCAGCAGGCAGAGGGAGAGGGAAAAGTAGCCTCCCTACTGAGCAAGTAGTCCAAAAGCAAGATCCTGGGGCTGGATCCCAGGATCTTGAGATCATGACCTGAGTGGAAGACAGATGCTTAGCCAACTGAGCCATCCAAGCACTCCTAGTCAAAGGTTTTTGTAATATATTTAAATTATATTTATTTTATGAATTTTCTTAGAATGTTTATTTTTTTATTTTTTACTTTTAAGTCCTTGATCCAGCAGCATTTTTAGATTTTATTTATTTTTTATTTTTAAAAGATTTTATTTATTTTTAGAGAGAGAAAGAGCAGTGGAAGGGATAGAGGTGGAGAGAGAATCCCGAGTTGACTCTATGCTGAGAATGGAGTCTGATGCAAGGCTCGATCTCAGGATCCTGAGATCATGACCTGAACCGAAATCAAGAATTGGACACTTAACCAAGTGAGACATGCAGGTATCCTGATCCAGTTGCAATTTTTAAAACAAGAATAGAAAAGGAAGCCATTCTTACTTTTTTCCCAGATAAACAAATATAGTCACAAAATTTATTAAATAAATCATCATTCTCTATTGAAAAACCATCCATGTACTATGTTAAATTCCAATAAATTCACTTAAATAAATCTTAGGAGTCTTTACTTGGTTTTACTATTATATTTTCCTATTTCCATGTCACATTACATTCTATTAAATGGCTTTATGTGTTAATACTGCTGCATACTTGACTTTCATACTATTCATATTTTCCTTGTCTCTTAAAATACTTTTATAAAAATTTTATGCTTATGCTATCACATTAAAAAGCAATTAAGGTTCTAATTAAAAATAAATTGAATTCTACTGACATATTTATAATATTAAATATTCTTACCTGAGAACATATTTTGGCTATTTCTTTAGAAATTGTATAATATTCTTTGGTAAATTTTTACAATTTTATTCACATAAGTCTCACATATTTTTTTTAATTTTTTAAAAAGATTTTATTTATTTATTTGACAGAAAGAGATCACAAGTAGGCAGAGAGGCAGGCAGAGGGAGAGGAAGAAGCAGGCTCCCTGCCAAGCAGAGAGCCCAATGTGGGGCTCGATCCGAGGACCCTGAGATCATGACCTGAGCTGAAGGCAGAGGCTTAACCCACTGAAACACCCAGGCACCCCAGGTCTCACATATTTTAAAAATATTTCAATATATTTTAAAGTATATGGCTATTATAACTGATATATTTCCCTTTTATTTCTCTTTCTTATATGCAAAGAAAAAATTTAGTGATTTTTTATGTATTCATCCTTCATCTGGTACTTATTAAAGTCATAATGTTCATTAATTATAACAATATAACATTAGAAAAAACATTATTTCCTACAATTATTATGACATTTCATTATATATTATATTACTTTCACATCGTAGATGTTTTGCAGTTTCTCAAAAAATACCATACAATAATGGTCAAAATAAGCATTTCAATCTGTTCTTAATTTGAGGGAGATGCTATATTATTTAGAATGTATGCTATTGGTTTTGATAACTAATCTTTAGCATATTTAGTTTTTAGATTTTTTTGGATTTTTTTTTTACAGAAAGAGAGAGCTCACATGCACACGTGAGTTGGGGGAGGTGCAGAGGGAGAGGGAGACAGAGAATCCTAAGCACATTCCATGCCCAGTGCAGAAGGCATGGAACCTCACAACCCTGAAATCATGACCTGAGCCAAAATCAAGAGTTGGACATTTAACCAACTGGGCCACCCAGGTGCCCTTAACATATTTTTAAAAATTATATTCCTATTTTTAAAGATTTTAAAATTAGAGGATGATTATTAAATTATAATCAATTTTTTCCAAATAAAAAAATAAGCCCACTTCTCATACAGTAATGAATTCCATATATATACCATATATATTCCCCTTAATTTTTAGGAACAGTTGTCCAAATACATATTGCTTGTAAAGAATACTCAAATGTAAAAGTAAACGTTCTGATTAAAAGGGATACATAAACAAAGAAGATACATTTATTTTCAAATAAAATGTGATTATTTTCATGGTATTTTATGATTATGTTCTTCACTTATTCTTTCATTTCAGTGATCAGCTTCAGTGAATCTGATGGAAACAAAACACAGGTGACTGAGTTTGTTCTCATAGGACTTACAGATCTTCCAGGGCTGCAAGTCCCCCTGTTTCTAGTGTTCTTGGTCATCTACTTCACCACCATGCTGGGCAACCTTGGACTAATTTTTCTCATTTGGAAGGACCCCCATCTTCACACTCCCATGTACTTACTCCTTG
>JAPYYJ010001018.1:0-14774 GCA_028533885.1 Nasua narica | reverse complement strand
GCCTGGAACACTAAGTCTACCCAACTAACCTGGACTACGCCCTACACAGCAGGGACTGGGAAATGAGGGGTGGTGGGCTGCTGGGTGCCTCCCAGGGGGAGGTGGCAGAAATGTGCTTCTATAAAGAGGGGCCAGCCTGTGTCCTCCCAGCATGCAAAAGGGCTTCCGTAGGCCTCGGGGAGGGCCGGGCCAGGAAGGCGGCTACCCAGGCCTGCTCAAGAAGGAATCTCCCGATTCTTACACTCACGAGCCAAGGTAGTTGAGGCCGGGGCAGTGGGTTCTACCCTTAGTACAGGATGATTTGTTTAAAAAGACTAAAATAGGGAAGCTCTGTTGCCTCCCCAGACCCCTGGCCTGGAGGCAGAGGGGTAGACAAGAAGACCTTTGACCTCATCCAACGAGGAGGGATTCTCCTATTTGAGAAACCCTTGCCTTGGCACCACCAGTCCCAATCCCGACTTTACTCAGACTCCCTCTCCAATCCAGCACCCCCAAAATTCAGAGACGGTGAGCTCTCTGGACTTGGGGTTCTCAGAAATCAGGGCCCCGCGGCTCCTCCACCAAAACGCAGATGACCCAGTTCTTTCCAGTCCACCGTTTCCAAACGAGCGGTTGCAAGCCCACGGAGCAGGGCACCCTGGGGGTCTGTGCCAGGCCCAGAGCACCGCCTCCTTTCCTTTGGTCCCTGCTGGACCCCAATTCCTGGAGCCACCGGAAGAGGGGCAGGCAGGAAGGGACAGACAGATGGACTCAGACAGGCTGCGGCAAAGCTCCTTCCACAGGCAGGCGGAGGGAGGCCGAGCTCCTCACCAAGTGGGAGGCTCTGGGCCCCCGGAGCTGGCTCCGGATCCTTGCAAAGCTGCCCCATCGGCTTTGGGGCAGGAGTAGCTGCCTGAACCCGGTGCCGCAGGAAAGACACTTGCTGGTAATTGGCACCATGGAGATGGCCGCTGGGTTCTGGACTTGGCTCTGGGCAGCGAGCTTCCGAGGAGGCAAAAAGGGGGAGCAGTCGGACAGTGTCTGGGGACGGGAGGATGGTTTGCTCTGCCACCTCAGTCTTTCCTTTCTCCGGATTGCAGCCACATCCACCAGGTCAAGAACCGGCCAAGTCAAAAGTGCAGCCAATCCCGTTGGGAGAGGGAAGGTCTCAGGGGGTAGGAGGCAAAGAGGGAGTGAGGAGGGGCCCTGGGGGGCAGGTTTCCCCATTCTGCTTCCCCACTAGGGGGGAGAACCTCATCCTCCTCTGTTCAATGTGCCCCTGGGCCTGGGGTCCCAGGTTGGGGCTGGGCGTTCTCCAGGCCTCGTCGGGGAGCCCCCCTCCACCCCGGCCCTAAGATCGCTCGCCACAGGGCCCCACGGTGCTCTCGAGGGACAACTGGGACGCCTGCCGGAGCAGGGGGCCCGCAGCCGGGTCCACCATGGAGGAGGTGGGGAAGAGCTTGTACCAGCCCACGGCCAGGGTGGTCAAGTCCAACTCCTCCAGCAGCACGCGGGCCACACCCATGAACTGCTTCCGCTCCATCCGCCCATAGTTGCCCCACACGATCACCTGCGGGCAAGAGACACGGCGGGTCAGACCCAGCGCTGCTCGCCGGCCCAGAACCAGGCTCCAGGCCACCCCCACGCCCGCACCTCTGAGTCCCCTGGATGCTACCGCCTTAAAACGGCTCGAGCCTGACGGCGTTTCCTGGCTCTAGTGCCGCCATTGCTGCTCGCCTGGACGACTGGCTGCCTGCCTCCCCCAGCCCTCTCCGCTCCACCCTCCACACCCTCCTCCCTCTTGGATGCCAGGCCCTGAGGGTTGAGCCTACGTGGGGAGTCCCCTGCCCGGTGCCCCCTACAACCCCCACCAGGCCCTCTGCTTCCAGATCCTTGGAAACCCCCCACATGAAACAAAGTTTTTAAAAGTGGCTGACGGGGGCGCCTGGGTGGTTCAGTGGGTTAAAACCTCTGCCTTCGGCTCAGGTCATGAACTTGGGGTCCTGGGACCAAGCCCCGCATCAGGCTCTCTGCTCAGGGAGGAGCCTGCTTCCCCCTTTCTCTCTGCCTACCACTCTGCTTACTTGTGATCTCTCTCTCTCTCTGTCAAATAAATAAATAATCTTAAAAAAAATGGCTGATAGATGGCCTTCCCTGTGGCCATCAGCCTCCCTGCTGCAGTGCCTTCCCCGTTGTGTGGTCTACACTCTCCCTTGGGGCAGCCAGTTGGGCGGTTCCTGTGGCTCAGGCCCTGTCCCCTCTCTTTAGGGAGCGGGCTCAGCCGCCCCGCAGAGCCTGTCGGAGCGCACGCACAGCTTCCGGGCTGACATGCGTAGGTCCCGACCCCAGTCCTGGCTCGGTGGTGCGGGCGAGGCCCCTAACCTCGCGGGATGTCCGAGTTCTCGTTTCTCAATGAAATTACCCTTGTTTACCTTGCGGGTAAGGATCAAAGGAGCAGATGTGAAAGCTCCCTGTGAACTCTCGGCGGCTCCTCCAGCACATGGGAGGGGAGAGATGAGGACAGCTTTGAGCCCATGCCACCGAGCACTGTGTGGGGACCGCCCCCAGGCGACACTGACCTTAGAGGCCATCTTCCCAACAACCCTACAAAGCGCTCCTTTCAGTTGTTTCAACCGGAAAGGGTCAAATCGCTCGCCCGAGATGGCTCCCTGGGCAGAGGCCCACCTCTAGTGCATGGATGGATGCATTTTAAACTGGGGTTATGGGCTCAGCTGTGTTCCCCCCAAATTCACGTCGGAGCCCTAGCCCCCAGAGCGTGACCGTGATTTGGAGACAGGGACTTAGACTCAAATGAGGCCATTAGGGCGGCCCTAACCCATTCCCACTGGGGCTGTGCGAGATCAGGACACGCAGAGAGCCCGCAGGCGTGCACATGTGCAGAGCAGAAAAACCAGGCGAGGACCCACAGAGGGAAGGCGGCCGTCTGCAGGCCGAAGTCAAGGTCTTGGAAGAAACCGAATACCTTGGTCTTGGGCTTCCTGCTCCAGAACCGTGAGAAATCTCTGTCGTGGGAGCCACCCAATCGGTGGCGCTTTGCCACGGCAGCCCTCGCACGCTACTACGACTGGCGTCTGGACCTCACCTACATTGCGGGCGGGCCCGTCCTGCTCTGACGGTCGGAGGGCACAGCAGCAAGGACCCCTCCGGTACCGTCGCCCCACCCCCTCCGATGCCAGGCGGGGCCGTTCCCTGGAGCTTCTCTACAGATGCTCAGGCCAGGAGGCACGAGCTTCCTCCAGCGGACCAGATCTGGCCCCGAGATGGTCTTCTGGGGTTTTACCCTGTATTCGCGGGCCTCTAGGCTGGGAGACTTTTCCCAAGCTTCTTCATCAGGGATGAACAGTAAGAGCTTTACAGCATCACGCGGTGAAGACATGGGATTCCCAGAGGAAGCAAGTGCCTCACCCACCACGACTTGCCTCACTAAGAACAATGAATGTTTTCCTTCACGGTCCATCCCCTTAAACAAACAAGCAAACAAACTTGTCGAGAGCCACTGCACTGATTTCACAGCTCATGGACAGGTCGCAACCCTCAGGCTGAAAAACTCTGCCCTAGACGGGCCCTGGGCTTCCCAGTTTGGCAAAGTCCCATCGTCTTGGCCCCTTGTAACGCTCGGGGCCTGCCCTGGTTAGGAGCGAGACGGGGAGGCAGCAGCTCGAGGGCCCCGAGCGGCGGCTCGGAGACGGTGGGCACACGATTCCCGCAGGCGTCCGGCCTGAGCCCTGCCGGCGCCCGCGATGGGCAGCTGGTTCCAGCTCCGCGTTCAAGTCACCCGTGGACCCTCCTAATGGCCAGAGGGCTGCACACCTCTCAGGCTCCTCACCGCCTCCCCGTGGATGACCTCTGTGCTCCAGGCCGAGCCCGGGCTTCCAGAGCTGGCCGTGTGGACATGAGAAGCACAGCGCTCACTATGGGCCAAACTTACACTTTTCCTGCACCAAGCACACGTTGTCACAGTGATGGTCCCTGGAGGTAGCGTGAGCACCCCCGCCTTACAGGGCAAGCAGCTGGGGCTCAGAAAGGAGCTGCCCCCAGCTGGTCTGTGGAGCTCAGACCAGCCAAGGTGCTCTGCTTTCTCCAGCCGGGGCCCTCCCAAGACCCCCTCCTCCCAGGAGTGCTGCCCCATCCCCCGGGAACTGCGCGCACACCCCCGCCCCGGGGCCCCTCACCTGCAGGACTTTGCCCTGGGGACTCTCAGGAAACAGCAGCACCTGGTTATACAGCGGGTCCAGGGACTTGCGAGCGACTTTGGTCTTCTTCTTGGCAATGCAGACGCCGTTCTCCAGCAGGTAGGCCTTGATGTAGGCCGCTGAGGACAGAGGCCAGCGGGCGACTTCCAATCGGGCCCCCAAATGGTGGGCCCATGGCTCAGCAGAGGGACGCTGCCCACCCACTGCTAGGGGTCAGACTGCCGCCCTCTGGGGTGTGGGGAGGCAGCAGCAGGGGTGGGTGCAGCCAGCGTTGGGCGGGGCCTACTCCACCCCCGTGGGGGGGCCTGCCTGCCTCCTCCCTGCCTTTCCTAATTCTGCACTGACCTCTTTCCTCTCTCAGTCCCTGATTTGCTCACCCCTTCCCCGGCTTCCACACTCATCACGGACATAGTTGCTCAGCCTGGCTGTGCCAAGCCCCCATGTATGGGGGGTGTAGTCATACACAGGAAAGCTTCTGTCCTCCAGAAGCTCAAACCAGTGGGGAGGACCAGTAAGGTCAACAATCTCAAGTGCATCCCAAGAACAGACCCTACACCCCTAGTCCCAGATGAGTCACTGGAGTTGGAACAAAGGGGTCCCCCCGTAGTCAGGCCCACCTTTCTCTCTTCTAGACCCAGATACCCTTCAGGACCTCCTCCCCAACGTCCACCCCTGCCCTGCAGAAAGAAGGGCAGTGCCCACACCTGGCAGTGTCTTGGAGCCTGGCTTGGCTGTCAGTCCCCGAGCCTGGATGATGTCCACTTCGAGCTGGCCATTCCGCTCCTGCAAGCCGATCTCCACGTCCCCTGCGAGAGGCCCCGGGCAAAGCGACCGGGAAATAGCTTAGAAGCTCGCCCAAGGGCTCAGCCCCTCCTCTCTAGAGAGGAAACCCCCTTCCCCCGCTTCCGGCCCAAACAAGACCTGCGCTCTGCTGAGGGCCTGGCCGGTGCGGACCGGGCTCTAAGCTGGGTGCTCGGTGGATGCGGCCAAGGTCGAGGGGGCGGGGAAAGAGCTGGGACAGGTCTCAGGGCACTCACCCATCGGCGTGGTGGCCAGGGTCTGGCGGCCCACAAACTGCGCCGGCCCCATGCTGCCGAGGAAGTCGCTGAACTGCGCGTCTGACGCCAGGCAGACTCCCCCGTAGTTAAGGCTGCGAGAAGAAGGCGACAAAACCCAATGTTCCCCAGGGCTGGCTGAGGGCTCTGGTGACTCAGACAGTCACCTCCAGAGCTCCCCTCAGTCCCCGGGAAGTCTGTCCACATCCACCGCCCGGCCTGGGGCAGACCTTGTCCTGGCTCTCCCTCCCTGACATCTCCACTTGGGCTCCAGAATTCGAGGGCTCAGCTTTCGTGTCCTGTACCATCCCCTCACCTCTCTTCGCCAAGCCTCAGGTTCCACCTCCGTGCAATGGGTCTGACGAGACCTGCCTCCGGGGCGGCCGCAGGAAGCATGGGGGGTGATGCTGTCAGCGCCCGGCTCCCGTGCCTGCGCGGCCCGGCGCTCACGGTGCGGTGCAGAGGCCGCAGCGTCGCCCAGGAGCTGGCCAGGAAGAGAGCTGCACCCCTTCCACCCCGACCTGCTGAATCCGAGTCTGCCTTTCAACAAGAGCCCCAGCACACTTTTTGCGCCCGATAATTTGAGACGCACGGGACCCATGGCTCAGCCTCAGAGGCCTGTATTTGTTGCTGTCATGGGGCTGCCCAAAGGCCACTGCCCCTTCTGTTGGGAATGAGACCTCGAATCTTCTTTGATGAGCCCCCTCCCCAGGGCACCGATTCCCATGGAGCAGAGCAGAGCAGGCCCCAGAGCCTCAGGGTGAGCTCAGCCTGGCCGATCGGTACATTCCTTCCCTTGGCCAGCGCTGGCTCAGAGATCTGTGCGTGGCCCAATTCAGCCCACAGGAGTCTGGTTAGGAAACTTCCTGTGAACTGTGGGGAGTGAGCAGCTCTCCTTGCCCACCAGGCTTGAACCTCAGACAGAAGACTGGAGCCATCTCGCTACCACCCGGAACCCATGGAGAAAGCCATCACACAGGCAGGTGGCCTTGTGTGAGCTCCTGGATCAAGCTCTGCCTGAAGGAAGATACTTCATCTCTTTTCTGGTTACATAAGTCAATAATGACTATTATTATTACAAATTATAATTATTTTTGCTTCAGCCCATTTTAGTTATAGTTTTTCTCTGTCATCTCTGAAGTGGGAATAATAATGTTTCCTAGGTCCATTGTATTAAATGAGATGAGTACTGTTATCTTTAGGAGCAAAGCACTGGCACCCACTTCCTCAGGTGACTCTCACTCCAACCCCAGGAGGTTGGTGGCTCAGATTTATCATTATTCAGATGAGGCGGCCCAGGTCCTACTCCGCCTAAAGCCACAGGGCTCCCAAGGCTGTCAGCACTTGAATACAACACATCTGAGGCCAAGCCCTGGTGACTTTCCACCTGGGCGGGTCCCAAGAACGTTAGCGGACTTTTAAGTACCTACGGTGTGCTAGGTTGCCCAGCAGCCAGGGAGGTCTCTGGGTAGGAGGAGGAAACCGCCTTGGGGCCTCGAGGGCACAGCAGGTTTGGTTCACTGCCAGAGAGCACCCCCCACCACCACCACCAAAGCTCCCCTCTTAGGAAACCTGCTGGGATCTCAGCCTTGAAGGAGCAAGACGAGCTTCCAAGAGCTTCCAAGGAAGGTGGGGTTTGGGGATCCACTCCACACGTGTGCCTCCTCCTGCTTCGGAACCACCATTGCCTTTCCTGAGAGACAAGACCCTATAGACTAAGAACCTACCATTTTGCTGGGGAAATGTGTTGCTCCTGAAGAAATAACCGAAGAAGACAATATAACAAGACACAACCGGTCCCCGACCCACCTACTTTGGGCTGGGCACCTCAGTCCCGAGGGCTTACTATGTGCCAGCACCCCTTGGGGCTCCAGGGCTTATTCAAGTCCTGTCTTCATGGGTCGCACCCTCTGGTGTGACTTCTGCAGTGGTTCTAGGGAAACAGGCATGATGTTACTGAGCTAACATCAAGGACACTGGGGTTCAGCGAGGGAAAGTCACTTGCCTACAGTCACACAGTAAGAGGGTGGAGAGGCATCATTTGAACCCGCGTCGGCCTTTCAGGCACCTGTCATGGCATACAATACCCTCCCCCCTGTCCAGGACTCGTCCCAGTATGTGGGGGGGTGGGCTCCGGGAAGCCCGGTATGCCTTTCTGAGTGTGGCGAAGGCCCTGCTCATCTCTTCCTCTGGGAGAGACAGCTCACTGTGTCTCCCTTGTAACCAAGTGTGGCCCCTGTGGGCTGAAGGGACACAGGCCCCTTCCAGGCCTGAGCCCCATGCCGTCCATTCTGTGTCAGTCTCAGTCTATCGATAGTAACACCACAGGCTACAAATGTCTGGGGCACTCACCTGGGCCCCCGCATGCCTGCCACAGACATCTCCCCTCTCCAAACAAATGTCAGGACCGGACCAACCCTTGTGGTTCTTATTATGATGGCAAGATGCCCTTCAGCAACAATCACCAGGACACTTTGAAGATATAAAGGCTTATCACCCACAAGACCTGGGAAACTGCACGGCACACCCGGGGCTACACTGCGAGGTCGTGGGAAGGGGGGCGCGAGAGAGAGCACAGACCGGGGGTTCTGCTTCTGCTGGGGTCCAGGACGGGCCCCTAGGGGTTCAGGGCTCGCTCTTTAGTGCGGAGTTTAAAACATAAGAGCAGGAATTTAAAGCACAGGAAGAGAAATACAAGTGGCCCAAATGGTCCGTTATTGAAATCAACCAAGTTCTCTAAAACAAAAGAGCCTCAACCGTGGAGGAGGTGGCCCGGCTCTTTGTGTGGCTGACAAATTTGTGTGCCTCTCTGAAATGAACGCCTTGGCAGTCAAAGCTGAAGTCAGGCATCAGTGTTATAGAAAAAGAAACAAAACAAAACGAAACGAAACCTGCCAGGGCTCACAGGAGGCCATCTCACACCCATTGAAATGGCTACTATCAAAAACAAAATAAAATTAAGAAAACAAAATAACAAGTGTTGGCAAGGATGTGGAGAAATTAGAATCCTTTGCGCCGTCGGTGGAAATGTAAAATGGTACAACCGCTCTGTAAAACAGGATGGCAGTTCCTCAAAAAATTAAAAATAGAATTACCATATGATCCAGCAATTCCACTTCTGGGTGTATGCCAAGGAAACTGAAGGCAGGGTGTCTGAGACACATTTGTACACCCGTGTTCACAGAAGCGTCCTCTGCAACAGCCGGAAGGTGGAGACAATCCAAGCGTCCATCAGAGGACGAAGGGTCCATACATACAATGGAATATTATTCAGCCTTGACAAGGAAAGAAGCTGTGACACATTTTACAAATGGGGATGAGTCCTGAAGATGTCATGTTAAACAAAATAAGCCAGTCACAGAAGGGCAAATACTAGGTGACTCCACTTATATGAGGTATTCGAGCAAATTCAGAGACAGAAGGAGGGCTGCCAGGGGCTCGGGGGCGGCGGGGGGAGGAAGAATAAAGAGTTCAGGTTTTATGGGGACAGAGTTCACTTTAACAAGATGAAGAGTTCTGGAGGTGGACGGTGGTGATGGTCGCACAGTGTGACCGACTACTTAATGCCATGGAACCAATACACTTAAAAATGGTTATGACGGGGACGCCTGGGTGGCTCAGCCGGTGAAGTGTCTGACTCCTGATTTTGGCTCAGGTCATGATTTCAGGGTCGTGAGACTGAGCCCTGCGCTGGGCGAGGAGCCTGCTTAAGATCCTCTCCCTCTGCCCCTCCCCGAAGCCCCTCCTCCCTTAAAAAAAAATTGCTACAATGATGGGTGAAGGGGAGGGGGCGGGCTCAGGTTTCCAGTTATGGAACCACAGTCACAGGGATGAAAGGCCCGGCGGAGGGAGCACAGTCAGTGACACTGCAATAGCACTGTATTGGGGGACAGATGGCACGAATGCCGGCGGTGAGCATGGCATAATGCACGGGGTACAGAGTTGTCCCATCGCCATGCTGTAAACCTGAAACCAATGTGACACTGTGTCAACTCTACCTCGATTTAAAAAAACTGTTACGAAGTTGGTATCCTGTGTATTTTATCACAATTAGGAACCTCATATACGATCTTCTTTCTTCCCCCATCACGGACCCTAATGATGGCGAAACCTCAAGAAAAAGGGATCCTGGGCTCAATGACCAGAAACACTTGCACTGAAACAGGCATGAACGAGAAACAAACGGTTATCGTTCAGTCGTTGATTAGAGGCCAGCGACAGTAACTGGCTTTACTTAAATACAGGGCCCGTCTCCCCGGGCAGAGCTGACAGATCCCCGGCTTAGACATCTGACCCAAGCTCAAACAAAAACTCTGGGAAGCAGGAAAAGAGAACCCCAGAGACCGAAAGTCGTGAGGTCGGAAGCCTGTGCGTGGCCCTCCAGTCCTCGCTGCTCACGTTCCTCTCCCACCCATGGGCAGTACCTGAGCAGCGTGCCAGGAACTTCTGTCTCCACTTAAGTTACTGGCAGTCTTGATGACAATTTGACACTGTAGCCTGTTTTCCCTTTCCGTGATCTACCGTCCCTGCCACCCTCTTCCATTCAGGCAATAGCCTCGGATAAGTGATGACCGAGTAGAAGGCAGTGACTGAGCCGGTCAGATTCTTGGCCTTGGAGTTGCAAATCCAAGAAGAAAGAGACTTAGAGGGACATGTGCAAAAACCAGGCTGTCGTGTCCCCAGACACACGGCAACTCCCCGGCCTGAGGGAGCCACGGAAGTCAGGGAGGAGGGGAGAGTGCGGATGCCGGAGGGTCCTCAGGGAAGGCCTGGGTCCCTGGACTGGGCTGGTGGCGCTGAGACCCGACGGGAACCCCCACACGGGCCTGAGGCAGCTGAAAGCAGAGGGGACTTGTGCCCATCCTTCCTATTGGGTGGAGCTGAGAAAAGGGCATGATGCTCTGCAGAAATGGCTGCCTGCTGTCGCGTCAGGTGAACCTGTGACTCTGAGTCCACGTGCGTCGCCCCAAGCCCAAAAGAAGCGTATGTCCCTCCGCACCCGCCAGAGGGCCGAACCAAGGCAGGCAGAGGAGGACTAAATCCCAGCAGTCCGACTTCTGAATCTATTATCTCAGCAATTATGCAACAGTCTCATAGAGGGAATATGGGGGAAATAACTTAAATATCGAGGGACAGAAATGTGTATCTATTATTCTTGCAAAGATCCTTAATTAACAGCATCAAACCTAAGACCTAGACTCATGACTGGTGACATGGGCCTTCCTCCTCGGCCCTCCCTCTCTCCCACCCCACACTCCCGACCATCTGTGGGGTCCAGGCTCCCTTTGTGAGGAGAGTCTGGGCTCCAGAAGTCCAAGAAATAGTGGTGCTTCTAGAGCTCCAAGTCACTGAAAGGCCCAGCCTCCCAGGGAGAGTGAGGCTTCTGCAGCCTGAAATTGAAAGTTCCCTCCAACATCACCATTGTCTGTTCCTCGGTTCCTGGGGGGATTGTGAGCAGACAATGGGAAACTGGCAGGCCTGGTAATTAGCGGTAATTGTTTATAATATCTGGGCGGCTGCCTGATTTCCCATCCCAGGGTGCCTCGCCGGCTGCCAAGGAACCAGGCAGACGCCCCAGAAACGGGTTATCACCTCCTCCGTGGGGCTGGAGGAAGGAAGAAGAGAGTGGTGGCAGGTTCCTGCCGGCCCGAGGACAGGCTGTATCAGAGATCTCACTCCGCCTTGGGGTCTTCCCTGGAGGAAGACAAAAGGCAGAGGACACAAAGTCTGAGCCGGTTCCAGTCACTGGTCGCCTGCTTGCAGTGCGGTCTCTGGCAAGCTGCTGGTGTCTCTGTGCTTAAATCTTCTCATCTGCACACAAGACCGCCCCTACCTCCCTCTTGGACAGTGTGCAGCCATGCCGTCCGTGGGTGCCTGTGATGTATCAGCTTTAAAAGTTTCGGGGCGCCTGGGTGGCTCAGTTGGTTAAGCAACTGCCTTCGGCTCAGGTCATGATCCCGGAGTCCCGGGATCGAGTCCCATATCGGACTCCCGGCTCTGCGGGAGGTCTGCTTCTCCCTCTGACCTTCTCCCCTCTCATTCTCAGCCTCTCGCTCTCTAATAAATAAATAAAAATCTTTAAAAAAAAAAAAGTTTCAAAAAACTCTGCTCATAGGGTCCATTTGCAAACGGGTGGGAAAGAGCCTGCTGAATTACATACCATACACGTGCTACTACTTAGACCGTGCCTCATATGCAGTAGGAACTCAATAAATGCTCACTGCCAAACCCTTCAGCTGGTCCCAAACTGGGAAAATACAGTGGCTGAGGCTGGACTCTGGCCTGAGACAGACCTTGGATTCCAGGGCTGTGCAACCCGGGGTAAGTTTTGTAACCGTTCTGAGCTGCTGTCCCCTCATGGATGCAATGGAGGTAAACTGTGGTCGCCTTACTGGGTCGTGGGGGACAGTCAGTGAGACAGCACAGCCAGGGTGCTCGGCACGAGCCCCAGCACGCATTCTATGCTGGAGGAACGAATGCCGGCCTCTGCCGTCTGGCCTGGGAGAACCTCTTCTCCCACTCCATGGTACTTCTGACTCCAGACCTGATTGGAACTGCAGCATCTGGATGCCTGAGACCAAGCCCAGATTTGGGGGCCTATGCGGGGAGGATGGGGGAGCATAGCATGGGGGAGGGCCACAGCGGCTGATCCCCCCCGAGGACACACGCCAGCCGCACGGGCCTCAGACAGGATTAGAACCCATGGGCCGCTGGCCTTTTATTTTGTGTTAATGGTGAAATAAGATTTCCTGCATTTCAAATCTTGTTAGTTTTGTTTGCGGAACTGAAACCCATTTGTCTTTTCTTATTAACCTTTGAGCCCCATTTGGCCCCCGGATTTTCTGTGCTCTCGACGTTTAAAGAAGTAACGGGGTTACGTGGGGGCTGACTCTTCTCTTTTCCGGATGGATCACCTGTGTCAACTGCACCCAAAATTAAAAGGCTGCACAGCCCTCACGGTGATTATAGGTTATGTGGCTTTGAAAGGTTTTGGTGGCTTACGGGTTCTCCGCTCTTCCATTCACTGTCTGCCCCCATGTTCCCTCCCATCCGTCCGCCCTCCCACAGACCCGCAGAGCCTTCACTACACTCGTTTGCTATCATGGAAACTAGACATTCCTAAAAATCACTGCGGGGCAAAATCCTTCCAGAAGAAATCACGGAGCCTCTTGGGGTTAGACAGCCAAACACTATGTCAGTATCATGTACACACACACACACACACGACAGGAACACGGGAGAAACGGTAGCACAGTCTTCATATGCATTAAATGGTTAAGAAATACAGACTTCAATAAATACGGGGCTTTACCGAGGCGACGACCTAGAGTTTGCTTGTGGCAATGAGTGTCGGAAGGATCGCAGCCCAGGAGCTGCTGCGAAGTGGCGGAGGAGGGCTGTCTGAGACGGGGTAGACGGCTGTGGGGCCTGGTGTGGACGGGGGAGGGGGCAGGGGCCGCCGGAGCAGGGAGCGGCTGGAGGGCCGTCTGGTGCGCTTCCGTGTGGTTGCAGTTTTCTAATTCCTCTCGTGTTGCCCAGGATGAAACGCACCTGAGCGAAGGCGAAATCTGCATTGTGCTCCAACAATTCCCTAATACTTCAACTGTGTTGGAACAAATTCACGTTTTCAAAACAAGCAGTGTCGCAGAATTGACTGTGTGCCAGGAGACATAGAATCCGCAATCCCGACTCCAGCTTCTCAAGCATCCCGACGTTTCCACGCCTGCCCCTGAGCACACGAGTGTGGCTCACGGGCCTGATGGCAGGGATTTGACTTTTTTATTTAGCCAATAAATAACAGAAGGGGAAACCAAGGCATAGAAAGGTTACATAACCCCGAGATCACTCTGCTAGAAACTGGCAGTCTGGCTCCAGAGTGCCTCTGCCTAACCACTCCACTCCGCTGGGTCCACATGCACTCTAGGGAGAGCGTCCCCGAGCCCCGAGCCCCGGGGTCTGCAGTGTGGGCTCCGGGCGGGGCCAGGCAGGCCGGGATCAGGAGCCTGGCCACCCCCCGCCCCACCCCCGGCTTGCTAGCTGTAGAGATCTATTCTTCACCTCTCTGAATCTGGGATTCCATTTTGGTGAGGCAGGAATAAACGACGTATTGAAGTTGTAAATACTCAACAGGACGAACTTCTGAGAACTCAGTCTCGCACAGTCAAATGTTCCATAAATACTAGTGCTTACAAAACAGAACAAAACAAGGCCCCTGTCTCCGAGCCCACAGCCCCAGCCAGTCCCGGTCTCTCGTGCAGGCACGGCCATTACACAGCAGAGGTGGGCAAGAGAAAGGGGGTCCCAGCCACCCACCGGGCCCCCGGGGCCTTTGGTGATCAGGGAAACGGGCTCAGCAAAAGCATGACCCTGAGCCCAGGTGCGGCGGCCACACAGAAGCTCCCACACCCTGCTTTCCAGGGCCGCAGGCACAGTGACCCAGACGCCCAGGGAGCTGGATGTCGGTGACCCAGACACGTCGGGACAATGAGGGACAGAGGGAAGGAGGAGGAGGGACTCTGGGAGCCGGCTTCGAGAGCTTCTGGGACCCAGAGACAATCCTGGGGCCCCGATTCTGTGTCACGGAGGCTAAGGAGGGACAGGAAGGAGTGGAATGTGGGGGTTTCTGCTCAGAGCACCTTCCCATTATCCATCAGAATTTGCAAAATGTCACCGGTCCTAAGCTGGGCAGCCCTGAACTAGACACACCGGTGACCATTACGACCGAGCGGGGGTGCGTGGTGGGCAGGACAGGCTGTGGAAGCCGCTGACGCAGCCAGAGGAATGGCAGACCTTGCTGGTCCCCCTCCCCTGCCCACACCCCGGGCAGACATTGCTAATCAACCTCCACAGTCCACACTCCTGGACGAGGCTCCAGAATCCTTCTCCACACAGGAGAGGGAGCCACTATCAATTAGCTGGAGCCGGTGCCAGAGATGAAGCCTATGTGCCAGTTCTGAGCTGAGATCTGGAGGAGGAATGACTCAGAGGGTGGTGAGGGAGGAGAGGTGGGAAAGGCGGCGCCCAGCAGAGGAAGCGAAGACCTGCAGGGGAGACGGAGGGAAGCGTAAGGCACTCAGGGCGCTGGAGCAGGGGGCACGTGGTCGGGGCCTGGGGGAGGCTGGCAGGGATCAGCGGAAGTAAGTGCTGAGTGACAGACTGGAGTTTCGACCCAAAGGGAGCCTTGCGTGCATCCAGGCAAGAGTGATGAGTGGCCTCGCCAGGGGGGTGGGAAGGAGAGAAATGGATGAGTCAAAGACAGTTGGGAATAAAGAGCCCAATGAGGGGCTGGATATGCCGCCTGGGAGAACCCCAGGTTTCTGGTTTGGGCAGCAAGGAGACAGTGGCGCTCTGCATTCAGATGGCAGGCTTTACTCGCTTACCGCACCCCCACCACCCCTCCCCGACCCTCACCTCATCCCTGCTCACGGACTCTGGCCAGTCCCTGCACCCCTCGGGCCTCTAGCGCGCCCCGTGCAACAGGGAGGTAGCAGAGTTCAAATGTGACTACTCCGGCCCCCCTCCCGCT
>JAPYYJ010001016.1:0-14775 GCA_028533885.1 Nasua narica | reverse complement strand
CCAGCCCTGATCCTAGGCCCAAACCCAGACCGTCGTCACAGCCCAAGGAGCCCCCCCTCCGGGGACACAAGTCTCAGGGTAGCCAGCTCTTTCCCAAAAGCTCTGAGTCACTGGGGGCCCGCCCAGCACATCCGCCCGGCAGGAGACCCCCTCTGAGCTGCCCTCTCGCCCTCCTTTCCCTGCCAGGGCCTGGCCACCCCACCCAGCATGTGACCTCCTGAATTCCCCCAAAAGCCCAGATTCAGCCGGCTCTGAGGGATTTGCCGACAGAGTGTCCCCACCCCACGCCACCCCGCAACACTGTCCCTCTGGCTGAGGTGGCCTAGCCTCAGTGGAGATAGCAGTGGGGGAAGTCCCACAGCTGCTCCCCCTTCTCCGGGGATGGTGGGCGAGGTGGCTACAACGGACCTCCAATTTAGAGAGAAGGCCAACTGAGGCACAGCCTCCAGTGTCTGGGACATGGGATTAAAACTCAGGGCTTCTGACCTTGGGTCAGACAGGGAAAGAGAGTCACCGCCACACGGGCCCCCCAGCACCCCCTGAGCCGTGCCCGCGGCTGGTGGTCAGTCCAGAAGCTCGGCTCTGTGACCCGGGGGCAGGTTGGGGGGTCTGCAAGGCCTGTCTTCCCACACCTCGCTGCCAGCTCTCCCCTTTGCCCCTCAGGAGCTCGGTTCCCAGGTGTGGGGGTGCTCCCTGGAGTTCCCACCGGAACCGGAGTCAAGGCCAAGGCCCCAGGTATGCGGCCAGCGGGCTGAGAGCCCAGGACGGGAATCTCCACCCTCCTTCAGGCCCCTGTGGCCCCGGGTAGGGGTGGGAATGGGGACCCGGGGCTCGGAGCCCCCCGGCTAGGCACCTCTGGGGTCCAGCCAGGGTCCAGCTGGCCGAGATGCACAGCACCCCTCTCAGAAACCCCCAAGTGTGGGCTGGGAGGTCCAGGCAGATGGGGCCATGCTCCGGTCGTCCCCCCCCCCCACCGCCCCAACGGCTGCCTGCCATCATTTATTGGTCCCTTGGCACCCGGGATCCAGGGTGGCAGGGCTACACTGATGGCTCCCTTGTCCTTGCAGGTGGAGGCGGAGCTTTTGCTGGAATCCCAGGTGAGGCAAAGCTGAGTGTCCCCCCCCGGCCCCCCACGGGGGGGGGTGCAGGCCAGTGGAGCAGCCAGCCAGGCAGGGAGGGGCTTTCGCCCTGGGAGGGGCTGGGCACCCCCCACCCCAGCAGGGCCTGTCCGGCTCCCCTCATGCCTACCGCCCCAGGCCTTGAACTGCCTTCAGCACAATGTGGCCTCGATCACCAGCCGCTTCCCCAACCCCAACCCCTCCATCTGTGCGGCAGCCCAGATGAGTCCAGAAATCCCACCCGCCTGTGCTGAATGCCGTGAGAGCTGCAGGCCCGGACTGCAGCCTGAGCCCCAGGGCGGGGGCGAGAGCCCTGCCGTCTGCTGGAGGAAGTGACCTGGGGCACTGGGGAGGCCCCGGGCTGACCAGTGACACAGAGGCAGGAAGACAGGCTGGGTTCTGGAGCTCCCTCCGGGCAGGACAGGGAGCAAGAGGCTGACGGGCCCCCGCGGCCCGGACCTAAGCTCGCTTTCCTTATTCCCACAGGAGTTGGACCCTTTGGGGGCCAGCAGCCCGGAGTCCCACTGGGGTACCCCATCAAGGCGCCCAAGCTGCCAGGTGAGTCAGAAGGAGGACTCGGGCCCCAACACTCCCTGCTGAGAAGCCAGCGTGTGGGGGACGTTTTCTTGGCCACCGGGGTGGGGTGGGGGGCTGGGGGGGATGGGGGGGTGAGGACTCCTGTGTATGGATGCCCATGGCCAGTCCCCAGCTGTCCTGTAGGAGCCGGCCCCCCTTACATGCACAGTTGCAGAGGGCCGTAGCCCCCATAGAAAACCACAGGTGTTGATGGTAAGAAAGAGCCTTCAGTGGAAAGGTCCCTCTGATGTCAGCCCCCTGCCCCTGCCATCAGTTCCCGCCGTTGGGAGGCTGATAAGGATGAGACTCCTCAGATTCTAGGGACCTGGCCAGCCCTGGATTTGCAGGGGGAGGGGCGTGCCATCAACCCCTGGAGCAGGGGTGCCCTCTCCCTCCTCCACCCAGGGCCTCTGCTCTCCCAAGAGCCTGTGGGAGCAGCTCGGGACCTTTGGTGGATGTTTTGGGGGTTCCTCAGGCCCCTGTGAGGCAGGGCTGTCTACTCAGGGTAGGGCTGTCTCCTGCCGAGGAGCAACCGGTGAGCCCACCCTGCCCTCTCTTCAGGTGGCTACGGGCTGCCCTACAGCACTGGGAAACTGCCCTTCGGTGAGTCAGACCCCCCTGAAGGGGTGGGCTTTTCTAGCTCTTTCCAGCAGCAGGGGCCTGGCGCCGAGAGCACCCAGCCGGGGCTGGGATGGAGTCTGGAAAGGGAATCCCTTAAAAAGGGAACATAGAACTCGGCCCCAGACAACCTGGTTCTCGAGGCTGCCCCTCACGTTCAGCCCCAGGCCTTGGGCAAACCAGTTTCTTCATCTGTAAAATGAGAATAACTACCCCACGCCCAGTTGTATTTGCTTTCACTCTGGCTGGAGGGAAAAGGGGGAGACTCTGGGCAGCCTGAGCCAAGACGGGCAGGGCCGGGGGACTGGGGGCCGTCGGGGGGCAGACAGCCGCAGCAAGATGGGCACAGAGGCCCGCTGAGTCTCTTCTTTCTCACAGGCTACGGGCCCGGAGGAGTGGCTGGTGCTGCGGGCAAGGCCGGGTACCCGACGGGGACAGGTAAGGAGAACCTCAGCCCACTGTCAGCCAAAGGGGCACCGGCCTCCCAGGCTCCGGAGCCCCGGGGCTGGCCAGGGTCTCTCCGAGATGCACCCGGGCCCCAGTGTGAGCCCGGAGGAGAATCTCGGGTGAGGGCACTCCCTCAGCTCTGCTGCTACGAAGCCCCTCCCTCATCCCTTTTGCAAAAGGGTTGGTTCTCGTGGGCCTGGAGCAGGTGGGCGCTGGGAATGCGTGAATGCAGTCTTCAGAGTCTCTCTCTTTCCCCTCCTCCAGGAGTTGGCCCCCAGGCTGCAGCGGCGGCAGCAGCTAAAGCAGCAAAGTATGGTGAGTACACCTGCCCGTCCCCAGCCCCTAGCCTCTCCATCCCTATTATCACTGAGCGGCTGCCTCGCACAGAACTAACCAAGGCAGCCCCTCCCCACCCCCACTTATCCAATGTTTTCAATACCACCCACTCCTCCATCGGTCCATCTGCTCATTCTTTCTTCCATCCCTCTCTCCAAACATCCCTGTCCATCCCTCATCCATCTTCCCATCCATCATCCATCCATCCCTCCATCTATCCATTCCTCCCTCTCTCATCCATCCATCCATCCATCCATTCATCCATCCATCCATCTCTCCATCCATCTCTCCATCCATCCATCCATCCATCCATCTCTCCATCCATCCACTCATCTCTCCATACATCCATCTATCCATCTCATTCTTCCATCCATCTCTCCATCCATCTCTCCATACATCCATCCATCTCTCCGTCCAACCACTCATCTCTCCATCCATCCATCCATCTCTCCATCCATCTCTCCATCTCTCCATCCATCCATCCACCCATCCACTTATCTCTCCATCCATCCATCCATCCATCTCTCCATCCATCCATCCATTCATCCATCCATCTCTCCATCCATCCATCCATCCATCCATCCATCTCTCCGTCCATCCACTCATCTCTCCATCCATCCATCCATCCATCCATTCATCTCTCCGTCCATCCACTCATCTCTCCATCCATCCATCCATCTCTCCATCCATCCATCCATCTGTTTCTCCATCCATCCAACCATCTATCCCTCTCTCCGTACATTCATCCATCTCTCCATCCATCCACTCATCTCTCCATCCATCCATCCATCCATCTCTCCATCCATCTCTCCATCTCTCCATCCATCCAACCACCCATCCACTTATTTCTCCATCCATCCATCCATCCATCTCTCCATCCATCCATCCATTCATCCATCCATCTCTCCATCCATCTCTCCATCCATCCATCCATCCATCCATCCATCTCTCCGTCCATCCACTCATCTCTCCATCCATCCATCCATCCATTCATCTCTCCGTCCATCCACTCATCTCTCCATCCATCCATCCATCCATCCATCTCTCCATCCATCCATCCATCTATCTGTTTCTCCATCCATCCATCTATCCCTCTCTCCATACATTCATCCGTCTCTCCATCCATCCATCCATCTATTTCTCCATCCATCCATCTCTCCATCCATCCATCCATCCATCCATCTCTCCATCCATCCATCCATCTATCCATCTCTCCATCCATCCATCTATCCATCTCTCCACCCATCCATCCATCTCTCCATCCATCCATCCATCTCTCCATCCATCCATCCATCCATCCATCCATCCATCCATTTCAGAAACCAGGGTCAAATAAGAGCCATGCTAGAAAATGCAGGCACTCTGGTGGGAGTCGAGAAAAGGGAGACATTATTTCTATATGGGGGAAATCGAGAAGGTTTCTCACAGTAGATGACATTTGATTCTGGGATTTGTCACGTGGTTAAAATAGGAAGGACACATCCAGGCAGAGGGGATGGGTACTCTGGGGGTTAGAATGATAATTCTAGGTGGTACCTACATGAGTATTTAAACCCTGTGATTGTCCAGTATCAATGTCACGTGTACTATAAAACTTCTAACCTGCTCCAGGCCCACGATCCCTTGGCCTGCAGATGCGGCATGGCCTTCCCCGGGCCTGTGTGGTGGGCAGAGTGAGCGTCCTTGCCCCCACCCCAGCTCATTCTCTAGTTCAGAATCACATTACTGGAGCTGAGATCCTTGCCTTCACCTCCAGTCCCGGGGGAGCCCCTCCTGTAACCCTGATGGGACAGAGGACATCTCCCCACTGGCCCGACGGGGCGAGAGTGGAGGGGAAGCAGCGGGCTGGAGCCTGATCCATGGAGGCCCCCGCAGGCCCCCAAGGCCGGAGGGGCTGGCTGGAATGTGGGAGCAGGAGAGTGGGGGCGACGAGGGGCTGCCAGAGTGGGGCAGCCAGGCGCTTGGATTACAGACTTGGCCGAGCGTTCGGAACACAGGGAGGGGAAGCCTTGAACATTCCTACAGGGGCCCCTCTGGCCCAGGGAGCGGCCGCTTGTGGTTTCTCAGTATGTGGCAGTGATTAGAATGGGATTTGTCTGAAAACGTACAAGTCCCTTAATGAGCATGTTGAAATGGACACTTTGGGGGTGAGTCAAGGAACAGTGGGGTGGGGGCCTCCTCCAGCAGGCCCAGCCGGAGATGCCTGGGCCACATTCCCAGAGGAGATTGTGCTGGTTAAAATCCCAGCATCCAAGCCGCCCTCCTGCACGGCCTCCGGAAGGGCCCTGGGAGCCACATCTTCACGGTCCCCTTTCCTGCCAGGTGCCGGAGGAGCCGGGGTTCTCCCTGGCGTCGGAGGCGGTGGCATTCCCGGCGGGGCCGGCGCGATTCCTGGGATCGGAGGCATCGCAGGTGGGCGTCCATCCGGCAGGGGTCGGGGGTGTTCTTGAAAGGCCCACCGGGAAAGGGCCTCACCCTCTGTGCCTGTCTCTCCAGGGGTGGGGACTCCAGCTGCTGCAGCCAAGGCAGCCGCGAAGGCAGCTAAGTACGGTGAGTACCCCGAGGGGTGGCCGGCCCGGACCCCGGTGCCTTCAGCCCCCCATCCACAGGGGCCTTGGACAGCCCAGTCCTACAAGCCTGGGTGGACTTGCTTTCGTCCATCTCTGGCAGCCTCTATCCCCCATCTCCCCAAACATGCAATGTTCCCACCTCCTTGCCTTTGCCCATTCTGGCCACTCTTTCTGGAAGGCCATTGTTCTCCACTGATTGGCCCAGCTGGGGGATGGCGGGGGCGTCCCATGGAGCACCTGACTTCTCTTCTCCTACCCTCGGGGCTGCCCCATGGCTGCTGCACCCACTGCCTGGGGGCCCAGAGGAGAGACCTGACTTTGCTTTAGACCTAGATGGTGGTCTTCCCATCCTCAGAGCTCCAGGCGGGTTCCAGCAGGCCTCCCCGTCTCTCGGATGGGTAGGATCCTACCCTCAGGACCTGCCACCCCCACAGCTCCCAGAACCGTGCCCTTGGAGGCCCTCTGAGCTTCCGACAGGGTCCAGACCAGGAGAACAATCCTTTCCTTTCACAGGAGCTGCTGGAGGCTTGGTGCCTGGTGGGCCGGGCTTTGGCCAAGTAGGCGTGCCAGGAGTTGGAGTCCCAGGAGTTGGAGTCCCAGGAGTTGGGGTCCCAGGAGTTGGAGTCCCAGGTGTTGGGGTCCCTGGTGTTGGAGTCCCTGGTGTTGGGGTCCCTGGTGTTGGAGTTCCAGGTGTTGGAGTCCCAGGTGAGCTGGGCTGCACGTGTGCGTGCATGGGCACACACATGTAAGAGAGAAATATTGAAACCATTGCTAAGACTTTTGGATTGCCCCTAATACGTCACCCAGCTATCCTCTTCTCTTCAAACCCTCGGCCATGCCTCATCTTCTCCTCCTCGGGCTGTAACAATCTCCTGATTACTCCCCACCAGTGTCAACTTCTCTAATTCATCTTCTGGCTGTCAGTGTGTGTTCCCAGTCCTTAGCTGAATAGGTGCTCAGTAATGGTGGGTGGTTGGGTGGATAGATGGATGATGGTGAGAGGGATGGATGGATGGATGATGGTGAGATGGATGGATGGATGATGGTGAGATAAATGGATGGATGGATGGATGATGGTGAGATGGATGGATGGATGATGGTGAGATGGATGGATGGATGGATGATAGTGAGATGGATGGATGGATGGATGGATGGATGACTGGATGATGGTGAGATGGATGGATGGATGATGGTGAGATGGATGGATGGATGGATGGATGATGGTGAGATGGATGGATGGATGATAGTGAGATGGATGGATGGATGATGGTGAGATAGATGGATGGATGGATGATGGTGAGATGGATGGATGGATGATGGTGAGATGGATGATGGTGAGAAAGATGGATGATGGTGAGATGGACAACTGGGTATGTCTGTGAATGGCCATGTAGATGAGTAGACAAGTTGATGGACAAGGGAATGTGTAAATGAAGAGACAAAGAGAAGGAGAGACACGGAGAGATGAATCCATAGATGGAAAGACAGATGGTAAGGCAGATAGGGCACTAGATAAGTGGTGAGAATGACGGATGGGTAGATGGATGCATGGGTGGGTGGGTGGATGGATGATAGATGGATAAGCATATGGTTGGATGAGCAAATGATGAGATGGGTGCGTAGAAGGCAAATGCAAAATGAGCCATTGGATATTTAGATGACTGGATAGGTAGGCAGATGAGTGGATAAGTGGACGGGTAGGTGGGTACACGGATGGACAGAGATTTGGTTGAGTGGGTGGATCGGAGTCCAAGGATAGACCAACAAATGGACAGACGGATGGGTAGATCAATGGGTGGATGGGTGGGTGGTTAAGTAGGCAGATGGATAGATGAGTAGATGGGGATAGGCGTTGGTGAATGGACAGGTAGGCCCTTGTGTCATTTGTGTCCCCCTTGGTCTCTCCAGGAGCTGTGTCACCAGCTGCAGCCGCTAAAGCAGCTGCCAAAGCAGCCAAATATGGTGAGTCCTGTGCTGACAGCTCTGCTCCATCCTGTTCTGGCCAGAGAAGGGGAGTGACTTGCCCAAGGTCACACAGCAAGTCACTGGCTGAGCAGGGACTTGGAACTGTTGAGCCCCGGGGCCAATGTCTCCTCCAGTTGTCTCCTACCATGAGGCCATGGGGCTGAGTGATGGGAGAGTCCAGTACGACATTCCCAAGGGAGACAGTGTCCCTGACTCTCCCTGCCCTAATCGGGGCCCTCTCAGAGGACCCCTAGGAATATGGGACCTGCCCACAGTCTCTCCAAGGCCAACAATGGGGCCCTTCCCAAGTGCTCAGAGAAGAGAGGGATTGGAGAGCACGGGGGTTGGGGGGATATCAGTAAAGGCTCCTGGAGGAGGATGGCCCAGGGCCCATGCATTCTTTGGTTTCCGGTCCTTCATGAACCAGACTTGGGCGAGGGTTGCCTCCTCTTTCCCAGTTGACCAGCGTCCCCCCACCCCCGCCCCATCCCTGCCCAGCCTCTTTTACTGAGATGCTTTTCCACCTGATTCTCCTCCCCCCCGCAGGAGCCAGAGCCGGAGTAGGAGTTGGAGGCATTCCCACCTACGGGGTCGGTGCTGGGGGCTTTCCTGGCTACGGTGTTGGAGCTGGAGGCGTCGGTGTTCCTGGAGCTGCCCTTACCCGTAAGCCTGAGTTCCACGTGGGAAAACCGGGGAGAAGGCTTCTTCTGTAGGGCTGGGCTGGGGGGGGGGGGCGGTGCAGGGGAGGGGAGACCGGGCTTCAGAGAGCTCAGGGAGGAGCTGGGGTGGGGGTGGGGGTGAGGGTCTCCAGCACCTTTGGGTAAGAGCGCCGTAAGCACAGCTCCCCCTCCCCAGAGTTCCAGGGGGGTTTCTGAAGGGCTCTCTCTCCCCCCCGCCCCCCCACCACAGCTGCAGCCCAAGCAGCGGCAGCGGCTCAGGCAGCCGCCGCGGCCAAGGCAGCCAAGTACGGTGAGTGTCCCAGCCCTGCCTGGCCCCACGCCAAGGCCAGTGACCTCCCCTTCTCCCCAGCCCTGCTCTCCAGGGGGCCCAGGCTCCAAGCTCAGAGCCCTCCCCCCACGTGAGGGCGGAGCCACCTCGCACTCAGGCAGGCCTCTGCTTCCCTCTCTGTCCAGGTCAAGGTCGGGGTCCCTGGCCCCATCTTCCAAAGCCACTCTGAACCCTTCTGCCCTCCTCGGTCACCCAGCACTATGATGACTGGGGCCCTGCTTATTACCCCCAGCCCCAACCAGCAAGTTGGACGTGGCCTTGCAGCCCTTCTGTTCCCCACGCCAGCCCTGCCCTTCGCTCTCCCGAGAGGTGGGCGATTCTAGGGACAGAGCTGACGCCCTTCACTCCTCCAGGTCCTGGAGGCGCAGGAGCCTTGGGAGGGCTGGTGCCGGGGGTCGGAGACGGAGTGGCAGGTGTCCCAGGCACAGGAGGCGTGCCAGGTGAGCCGTGTCCCCAACCACAGCCGGGTTTGGCTCATCTCATGGAAGGAGCCCTGGCATCGACCAGGTCAAGTGCATCATTTCGTGAACTTGACAAGGGATGGGAAGGAGGGCAGGCAGATTCCCCTGCTTGGGACGAAGACCCTCTGCGGGATCGGCAGTGAAGCCCCTTTACTCCAGTGGCCTTTCTGGTCCCAGACCAGTTGGGAGGGCCTGGGCCACCCTTTGGCTCTCCTGGGTTCATTCTCCCCCACCAGTCAGCGGCCAAAGAGAAGAGATGAAATTACACGGAGATTGAGTTACAGACTTCCTTGTTTGTCCCCACCCGATTTCTCTTCTGCATGCCTTCTTTCTGGGAGAAAAAGATTCCTTTTGAGGGTCCCCCTCCACCATCAAAACAAGCTGTTTCCTCCTGTTTGGGATACAAGTGCTTTTAGGATTTTTTTTTTTTTTTTTTAATGAATACCACTTTCAGCAGAAAGGTGCACAAGACTTCTAAAGGCTTAGGAGAGGGTCCGGGCTTTCTAGAGAGAGCGCCGGGCTCCCCTCTGCCGTAGCCAGAGCCTGAACGTCACAATCCCAGGACTGCCTCTCGGGGGGGCAGGACGTGCCCAGGTTGGCTAGGGGGCCGTCCGCGGGACAGGCGTGGCAGCCGGGCTGGCTGTCCATGCTTCCCTCTCCATCTGCAGGTGGAGGAGGCAGCATGGGGAGGGTCTTCTGGGGGAGGGGACACTTCCCTACAAGTGGTCTTTCCAGAATAGGGGGTGGGGGAGGGGATGTGGAGAGGGGTGTCAGGGAGTGCCCCCCTGATCCCTACGCTTCACCTCTCCAGGCGCAGGGACCCCAGCCGCGGCGGCTGCCAAAGCCGCTGCCAAAGCTGCCCAGTTTGGTAAGCGTCCCCCCAAAACCCCCCATTCTGCTCCCAGCCCCCAATCTGGAGCACCGCCCCCAGCTCCAGCTCGGGCCTGCCCCTCTCTGGACCTCAGGCTGGGCTCACCGGCCTCCCAGCCTCCTAGAGTACTTCTTGCTCCCTGACGAAGCTCTCTCTGTCTCTTGCCATCCCCAAAGCCCTACCCTGGAAGCCCCAGGCACCCATACCTTCCTGAATATGGCAAGCCACAGCACCCCCACTTTATAGATTCCCACTGCACACCAGGCCCTGGGCCGGTGGGGGGGGTGCAGCCCTATGCCTTGAACTTAGGGACCTGCGGACACCAAGGTTCCGATCACCAAGTTTAGCGCTGTCTATGCCAGAGAATCCCTTGACTTCAGGTCTGCTGACCCCCAAGCTCATGTATGGCAAACGACCCCTATTTTGCCAAGCCACCATGTGCAGAGGTGATCCTTGCCCCCACTCTATGGGGTTGGTACCACTGGTCCCATTTTACAGATGTGGAAACTGAGAGCCTGAGAGCTTGAGTCACGTGGCCACATTTGCTCGGCTCGATGGCATCTGAACTGGACTTTGAACCCAGGTCTATCCAACTTGCCGAGTTCCCTTTACCGTATAACTGCCTCCACCACCCTCAGAAGCCCCAAAGGGGTCCTTGTCCCCCGAAAGTTAAGAGCTCCCCATCCTACATATGCCTCCATGCAGGGATGAGGAAGCTGAGGCCCCAGGAGGGAAAGTAATGTGTCCGACGTCACACAGCAAGCCTGTGTCCGGTCTGGGACAAGATCCCAAGACTCTTGACTCCCAGCCTGAGGCTCTTTCCATCAGCTTCCTTCCTTGGTCAGGACTTGGCTGAGAATGAGCTCTTCTTGCTCTTGCAGGGTTAGGCCCCGGTATCGGCGTGGTTCCGGGCGTGGTTCCCGGCGTGGGTCCCGGCGTGGTTCCCGGCGTAGGTCCCGGCGTGGTTCCCGGCGTGGTTCCCGGCGTGGGTCCCGGCGTGGTTCCCGGCATTGGCATTGTCCCCGGCGGTGTTGCAGGTGAGCTGCCTGGGTAAGCGAGCCTGAGGGGCCTCTGAATCGTCCCGGGGTGCCGTCCCTGAACCCCCTCCTCTCCCTGCAGGAGCAGGGACCCCCGCTGCAGCCAAAGCCGCTGCTAAGGCAGCCGCCAAAGCCCAGTACCGTGAGTACCCAAGCCGGAGCTGCACCCCCCACCCCCCATGATACGCCGCCTCACGGGGTCCCAGAGCGGCCACCGGAGGTCTCGGAAGCACAGATCCGACATGAGGGAGACCGGGGTTAAAGTCCTGGGTCCCACACTAGCCAAGCGACCTCCGAGTTCCCTCCCTGGCCTCCTGTGTGACACGTGGGGTGTCCACAGTCACCGTGTAGCCCTGAATGCCGGCCTGGAAGAGGCTAGACTTGGCCGTCAGTGGGCATCTTAGGAAGACCATTCTCGGTGGCCCTAGAGAGGGCAGGTCTGGCGGGAGGAGGCCCCAGCTTGCGTCTGGGCCCCCACACTGGGGGCTGACTCAGTTCCCCAGGCAGGACCGCCCCCGTGGGCGCATGCTCCTTGCCTGCTGCGCCCCCCACCACTGCCCACCTCCCCCCCTAGGGGCTGCAGCTGGTCTTCCTGCCGGCGTTCCTGGATTCGGAGTTGGGGCCGGTGTTCCCGGATTTGGAGTTGGGGCTGGTGTTCCTGGATTCGGAGTTGGTGCAGGTGAGAGGCCTTCTAGGGCCTGGGCGGTAACTGCCCCCTGAGCTCAGAGGAGGGAGACCCCTCTTCCTGCCCGCACATCCCGAGCAGCCTCACTCAGGGGCTCGTAGTAAATCCCCCATTAGGTTCTCCTGAACCGTCAGAGACGACCGCGTAACAGAGGGGTGGCAGGCTGGGCAAAGGGGGCCCCGGGCTGCTAGATTTCCGAGCTTCTGCCGGTTCGGTTAGAGGAGTGACAGGGTTCTAAACCGAAAAGTAGCCCACTACCCCGGAAAGGAGGGTGGAGGTCCCTGGGGTCAGCAGGCGTGAGAGGGCCGGTCTGGCTACCCTCCAGCAGCGCGCTATGGTATGGGGTCCTCTAGGACCTCCAGGTCTTCGCCTCCTGCCTGCTCTGTGTCGAGCCTCAGGCAGATCACACTGTGCCTGGAGGAGAAGGAAGGGGCAGACAGAAGGCGGAGGCACGGTTCAGCCTTCAACCAGCCCCCGACCGGGCTGGCGGCAGCACAGTTAGGTCCTGGAGCTCTCTACCTGGCAGAGAGAGCTCCTGGCTGGGGCGCCACGGTTTCAGAGCTTTGAGAGGAGCGATGAAGGCTGAGGAAGTCAGGAAGGGCTCCCTGGAGGAGGCAGAACACCCAGGCACAGATCTCAACTGCTGACCGGCCCCCTTTTCCTTTTTTCTCTTTTCCCCCAGTACCTGGAACCCTGGCTGCAGCTAAAGCAGCCAAATATGGTGAGTGCACCCCCCACACGGCCCCTTGGGGTTGGTTTGCTTGCTGCCCCACGGGCCCTGATAATCCTTGGCCACCCATCTCCCCTCAGCGGGGCCGCAGCACAGGGCTGGGAGGGTCAGGGTGGAAAAAAGCGGTTTCTGGGGCACATGAATGATAGTTTAGCTAAATGCCTATCATGCCTCCAGCTCCAATACAACTCGAAACACCCCTCATGTTTCCAGTGCCCCTGGCGGCAGTTCCTTGGGGGAGGACCTGGTTCCTAAGGCCCTTCTGGCCCCGACAGTTTCATGGGACCCAAGGCCAGGGCCCAGCCCTGCCTCGCCAGCAGAGCCGGGACCCTCGTGTAGGCCCCCCCGCCTCCCGCCTGCTTTGCTGTCGGCACGGCTGCGCCTGCCACGAGCCTGGAGGACGTGGCAAGCCCCGCCTGGGCAGACAGACCCACGCTGTCTGTGGCCCCCGCATTCCTGGCCTCCGAGGAGCCAGACCAGGACCCCTGCCAGGGAACCGCCAACCAGCCCTGGCCAGCCCGCTTGGGGCCGGTTTCCACCTCGGAAAATCCCGGCTTCCTCGGCCCCCACCCCTCCACGGGCCTGGTGACCCACAGGCCCCTCTTCTGTTCCTGGCCGGCGGCTGGCCCGGCGGAGTCTAACAGACGTTGCCAGGGCAACAAAGCAGTTGAGGGCGCCGGCTCCCAAGCCATGTGTTGCTGGTGGAAACTTGAGGACATTGCTTAACCTCTGCTGTGCCTCAATGTTCTCATCTGCAAAATGGGGGTGCTAGGGGTCCCTACCTTCCCTGCTGCAATGAATGAGAGGCAGGCTGCTCCGTGCAAAGCACAGAGGACCGTGAACGTGGCATCAGGTGTTAGCCGTGACCACACCCGGCAGTTCAGAACTCAGAGTGCGTGCACGGGGCCGGGGGGGTGGGGGCGGGGGCGGTCCCTTCGCTCCCCCAAACACCTGCAGCATGAGCGGGTTAAGGATCCTGGGCTCTGGGGCTCAGAGAGGGGACAGCTATAGCGAGAGGAGAAAGCAGAATTCGAACACAGGGCTGCCAGAACCTGAGACTAGTCTCCGCAGCTCATAGCCACCAGTGGCCACCAGTGGCTCCCAGCCCTAGCTGGCTGGGAAGAAGAAATGGGCGGGCCAAGGCTCAAGGGGGCCCCCTTGCCCGTCTGGCCAGGACAGAGCCGGGACTCAGACCCAAGTGTCTGTCCCATGCCCCTTCCCATGGGTCACATGGCTTTGGCCACCTGTCTGCTTGCCCAGCGTCCCTGGGCCAGGGAGCCCCCATCTTGAAGAAACTGGGGTACCGACTCTCCATCTTCTCTCCACAGGAGCGGGAGGGGCCGGGGCTCTCGGCGGAGCAGGTGTCCCAGGCGGTGTGGCAGGTGAGTGGAAAGTCTAGGGCGGGCTGGGCAGGGAGGAAGACTGACCAGTAGCGAGTCCCCCCACGAATTGCTCCCCGCAACCCTGAGTGAGCTCCTTCTGTGTCCCCAGGAGCCGGACCTGCGGCCGCAGCCGCCGCCGCCAAAGCCGCCGCCAAAGCCGCCCAGTATGGTGAGCGCTGGTCGGGGGTGGGCGCGGCCGCCCGGCCCCTCGGGCTTGGCTGGGGGCGGCGGGGGCCCTGACCATGCATGGGGTCCTCAGGGGCATCGTCTCCCCAGAGCTCAGGGAGCTGAGAGCTCAGGCTCTACCTGGGTCCCGGGAGGAGACCCCCACCGTCTGCAGACAGACCGTCATTAACACACAGCTCTCTCCACAGGCCTCGGGGGAGTCGGAGCCCTGGGAGCCGGGGGGCTCGGAGTTGGGGGCCTCGGAGCCGGAGGGGCCATCCCAGGGGTTGGGGGCTTTGGAGGTGAGGGACTGCTCTGGAATCAGCGGGTGCAGGGGGCATGTGCGTGCACATGTGTGTGTGTGTGTGTGTGTGTGTGTGTGAGAGAGAGAGAGAGAGAGACTGAGATTTCTTCCTACCTGCCACACCGGCCCCAGCATTTGGAGGACCTTCAGCAAGCGCCCGCTGGGGCCACCTCGCTGGGGCCACCTCGTGCAGCTGGGCGGGCGCCCCCTCCTGTCCACCTCCCGTGTCAGCCCACCCACCCGCTTTAAGTGGGATTTCACCGGGGTGATGACGGCTGTGCCCATTTTCCAGAGGAGAACAGCAAAGCTGGGAGGGAAATTTGTTTCCCCAATGTCTCTGCTACCATGGCGGGGGGGGCTCATGTTGACATGTCACTCTTTTTCACGGGTCGTTATTGTGTCCCCCTACCTAAACCAGCCCGAATCTCGTCCCCGTGTTCCAGATTGGACACGCGGTCTTCCCCCGAGGACTTCGGGGACGATGAGTGCATGGGGGGGGGGG
>JAPYYJ010001015.1:0-14777 GCA_028533885.1 Nasua narica | reverse complement strand
GTGAACTGCCAGGTCCCAGCTGAGCCCCCTTGGCGCAAGGCAGCTGTCTCTCTCTAGTGAAACTCCCTGGACAGAGGGGGCTCAGCTCTAAGAAAGTGAAGGGAGAACATCTGGGTTCCCATCATGGCTCTGCTGCTCAGCCCCGCTGGGATCCCCAGAACTTAACGTTCTCTGGGCCTCAGGCTTATTTGTAAACAGGGATAACAATAGTACCTACCACTTACATGTTCCAGCGTTTATAAAAAGACATGACATTTGATGCTTCCAACAACCCGGAGAAATAGATCGAGGTCAGTATGTCCCCGGCAACAGATCAAACAACTGAGGCTCAGAGAAGTAACTCGTCCCCAAAACACGGTGGGAACGTGGTGGAATTGGGTTTCAAATAAGGTCTACTCCTCTGCGCTGATAATAATCACTTCATCGCTGTGCAGTGTTTTAGAGTTTGCAATGGGCCATAAAATACATTGTCCTTTTTCAATCTAACAAGAAGGTGAGGGAGCAGTTTTCACTGGCTTTCATTGGATTCTCAACGAGCTAGCCAAGTATGTGCCTCAAGTGCAGATACTCTGCCACCCCGGGCCGCTGGACACAACTAACGTAGGGAACAAACGTTCGCACGCACGCCCTCTGAGCCTCTTCGCAGCCGATTGCCGGGGAGGAATTACCAACCCAGTTTATAATCGAGGAAACCCATTTCGAGAAGGGCGGTGACCGGCCTGGGATGAACCCAACTTCCACCCCCCTGTCCCGTGCCCTCCGGCCGCTGCAGGGGCTGGGAAGACCTGCGTCCCTGGGCAACGTTCAGGGTGGGCGTCCCACCCCTCCTCGGGGCCTGGGACAACGTTGTGCTCAGCCCTAACGCGCCCCAGAAGCCCAGGTCCAAATGAACACCGATACCTGCCAGAAACCGCCTGCAGGGGTCCGCGTCACCCGCCGCGACCACGACTCTGGCGTTGCTCCGCCCCCCGCCTGTGTGCGCACGCGCATCCCCGCCCCGGACTCTACCACCGCGGGAGATGGGGGCGCCTGGCTGGGTGGGGTGCACAACGGGAGCCCACGCGAGGCACCAGAAACGCTTGAGAACTGCGCTAGGTATATTAAAGAGACTTAGGAGGGGATGTCTCCTGGAGTCACTTACATTCCCCGTGATTTAGACTGGGAAGAGGAACTACACTCTCCCCACAAACCCATTGGTCTGGCCTCCCCAGCTCCGCCCCGGGCCGTCACCGTGGTAACGGCGTCTAGCGGACGCCGCGGAGGCTCAGCAAGGTTCCATTGTTGTGGGAAAGGTGGAGGTGGTGACTGCGCCTGGCGTTGCCTTGAGAACGCAGGACTCATAGTAGCAAAATGGGCCTCTCCCCGACGCCCCTCTTCCTCCTCACCACAAAGCAAAGGGCACCCCTTCCTGGTGGATGTGGGGGCAACAGGTGTCGGATGTCCCATCCAGAACTTTGCGGGGTCCGCTGAAGGACCCGTGGCGGAACCGGCCCCAAGTTCGTCGGATTCTGCCGATGTCTTCAGGTAAGACGTACAAACAGACGATGGCCCGCCCTGCCCTCTTCCGCAGACTGCCACCTCCCCACGTCCCCGGCACTGATCTGCTTTTACAAGCGGGGGAAACTGAGGTCCAGAGACCACTTCAAGGTGACACAATGAGCGAGGGCAGAGAACTACACGAGGATCAACGCCAGATCTCCTGAAGTCCTAACAGTATTATTGGTTCCATTTGAAAAATAAAGAAACTAAGAGCCATTCAGGGGATGTTTATTGGGTGCCTAGTGAGTGCACCAGGTCATCCAATGAGGGCCAGATCCCATGGGTCTCTGGCTGCAAGTGCAATTTTCTTCCAACTACACCTCAGTGCATTGAAAAGGGGAGAGTTCTATGTCCTAGAAACAAACTGCATGGTCTAAACCCATCGCTATCCAGAGGAAACATATGGGGGGCCACGTGTGTCACTGAGAATTTTCTAGCAGCCATATTTTAAAGGGTAAAAAAAAAAAAATCAGGTTATATTAATTTGAGTCTATTATTTAACTCATGTGTCCCAAATATTAAAATTTCAACATATGATCAATATTAACATATAAGCATTTCAACATATAATCAACTGCTTCAGTTTATAAATTCAACTGAATTAAAATTTCAGTTCTTCAGTAGTCACACTAACCAGATTCCAAGGACTCAGTTGTCACATGTGGTTAGTGGCTACCGTGACACACAGGTCTAGCCTTTTCCTACCTGTCCACACACTCCCCTCTGCTTGGATGGTATTTCTCCCTCCCCTTTATCTAATTAACTCCTCCTCTTCCTTCAAGCCTTGACTAGATCCGTACCTAATTTCAGCTCATCTCACAGCACTTCATTCCTCCCTTCAAAACAGTGGTTGCCGTTTTAATTCACAATTACTCGTGTGATCATTTGATTATTTTATGTCTCCCCTCGTGGACATAAGTTCCATTAAGGCAGGAATCAAGTCTGGCTTAGCTCACCACCCTGTCCCCAGTAAGAGCACAATGCTGGCTTGTGTTGGACACTCAGTAAATCAAGTGGCTGAAGTTTAAACAGAAAAAAAGTCTGATTCCAAAGTCGGCATCATTTTAACTTATTTGAACATGCTTAAAATTGTTTAACATGTTAACTTCAAACGGGAAACATCCCAGCTGTCAAATATGTGCTACATGAGGGCGGAATGTTTGTTATTTTTCCGCTCATCTGCCCCCAACACAACAGTGAGGACCACAGGGTAGATACTGAGCAAAGTTCATTTTCTCCCCCAACCTTTTTTCCTCCCCAAGGAGTGACGGTAAAAGCTTATCCTGTTTCAGAGAGTACCTAAAATGGTATGATGAAAAATTCAGAAGAGAACAAGTATGTATTTTAAACATTTCTTTTAAGAACTATAATAATAGCCAATTCTTCCATTAGGCATGAGGAAGAATGTTAAGCTAGATCAAAAGGCATCTTGAGAGAGTCGTCCTAAGCCTGCTGCTTAGAGAACATGCTGTAGTTTTGCAGTCATGCTGGGAAGTAGGTGGGAGGAAAGTGAGAAGCCAGGCAATGCACCTGCCTCCTCCTCACCCTCTCCCCCTTGCCTACATACCGAAAGACTAGGAGCTGGTAGGAGGAAAATAGTATTGACCTGGGCCTGGGACAGCCTTTCCTGCAATCCAGCTGACTTGGGACCACCCCAAGCTTCTTCAGACTAGAAGAAAGTACGGTGAGTGGGTCTAAAATGGAATCAAATATTGAGTGTACCCAATCCCTAGGGATTAACTCGCCTAATGGAGAAAGGTGCAGAAGCAAATAATTCCGGTTCAGAATTGTAAGTGCTGTAATGGAGAGATGAAAGCAGAATCCCAAACTTCCCAGAGGAGGGGTGGTAACTAATGGCCTGGAGTAATTCAAGAAGGTTTTCCAAAAGAGGGGTGCCGGAGTGGCCCAGTTGGTTAAGTGTCTGACTCTTGGTCTCAGGTCATGAATTCAAGCCCTGGGTTGGGTTCCATGCTAGATGTGTAACCTACTTAACAACAAACAGTTTATAAAAGAAGGTTTTCCAAAAGATGTATCAGGTGGGATGAGCGTGGAGGGAACAGCATGTGAAAAGGCATGGAGGCACCAAGAACATAGCAGAGCAGGGGCAGACATACGGGATGCATGGCTGGAAAGAAGAGGCAGAGCAGAAGGCATGAGCCCAAGGAGAGGAAAAGACAATGTGGCAAGCCCCTGGGGTAATTTTCCTACTAAACTACCTTTTCTCTCTCTCTCCATCACATAGGAGCTTACTGAGGGCCTGAGTCTTACTTCTTAGAACCAGGCCTGTGCCCCTGGGCTCTGGCCTTGGAAGAGCCACACGTGGTAGCATGAACTTCTGGCCGGTAGGCGAGGACCCAGGAGAGCAGTCCAGCCAGAGTGTCCTGAAACCAGGAGGAAAAGCAGTGATGGGGCCAGTTTTCTGCGAGGGAGCAGGAAGCCTCGGGTAGATCAGCCGCCTATGCTGAGGAGATGAACGTGGGGTCATAGAGTTCTAGCACCTGAGAGCTGAAAAGGGTCTTAGGAATCCAATCCAGATCTCTGACTTGGCAGAGGAGTCTCAGAGAGACAGGGATTTGATTTCCTTTCTAACTTAGAAACTGGTTTGCTAGGCAGCCTGGAGCCCTGGCCTTTTCAGCCCTTTAGTCTCCTTATTTTAAAAAACTAGAGGGGCACCTGGGTGGTTCAGCCATTAAGCGTCTGCCTTTGGTTTGGGTCATGAGTCCAGGGTCCTGGGATCAAGCCCTGTATCAGGATCCCTGCTCAGCGGGGAGCCTGCTTCTCCCTCTCCCACTCCCCCTGCTTGTGTTCCCTCTCTCGCTGTCTCTCTCTCTCTGTCAAATAAATAAATAAAATAATAAAAAATAAATAAATAAAAACTAGAACAGTTTTCATGGGAAGCTGGGTGGGGCAGGGGGAGCACCAGCAGGAAAAGGAAAGTGTGTGTGTCTGAAATCCCTCAGGAGGGCTCTTCAGACGATGGCCTCTGTTCCGCACGTGCCTTGCCGTCAGCCTCGCTTTACCAGCTGAGCATGGTTGTGTTTTCTAACACAGAGGGTAATGTAGAGGGTTCTACGCTATCTGGGATTTCCAGCAGGCTGGTTGAACAGAGCAAGATCGGAGTAGGAAATGGGGGGCTCTTAGGTGGCAACTTACTGTGTTGTCCTTTTCCGAGAAACCGTACAATGGCTTATTTCAGGAACATGGATGTCATCAATGTGACTGCCTTGCCTATGTTGCCGGTGGATGAGCACCTGACCATCCCCCTCATGGCCCGGAACGAGGTGAAGAATGCCCTGAGGAAGAGTCTGGAAGACAATCCACCCTGTATCCTTCTATGGTGCCGTCTACAGTCCAGGCCAACTACACCTGCCCCAGAGGGGTAGCCAGGGCCCGCGTCTGTGTCATGTACGACGAGCTCCTTTCCTTATGAGCTCGTTCAGTTTTTTCAATCAGTTAAGCCCTACCTGTCCTCTGAAAGAATCTGTTGAGACTAGGACGGATTGTTTGGTCTGAGTTTATTTTACTACGATCATCAGAAAGGGCCCCAGAGGAAGAAGTACCGGAAATATTTGTTGAAAGCATGGGAAAGAAGAGGAAACCCCACCCTTTTTTTTTTTTTCATTTTTTCACTCTTTCTCTTCTGTCTTCCCAGGAATTATAGATAGCAACTAAGAATCCTGGTAGAGCCCTCTGCCCCCAGATAAGTGAGCTTAAGACCCAACTTTGTTATTGTTGTTCTCACTCCAGTAGACCTCGCCTCTTGTCATCACTGGCCCTCCCCTTCTGCCTGGGCTCCGAGTTTGCCCTTTCTGGCATCCCCCAGGCTCTTCCAGCATCTGACTCCTCTAACCCTGCCTTCGTTGATCCACATCTCACTTCTGACTCAGAACTCTCTGCAGGGGCCCATCTCTGGAGGGCCTTAGAGCTCATCCGGCAAATAACCCTCTCAGGTTATAAATAACCCCAGAGCTTCTTGTCTCATCAAGGGCTCGTTGACCTTCGAGTCCCACTGCTGCCAGCCAGGCTGCCTGTGTCCTTCTGCATCCCCTCGCCTTCTGCACCTCTCAGGAGCCCTTCTTGAGATGAGCACAAGCGATCCCATCAGGGTCTGCTGCGGGGACCTACTTTCCTGGGCCTTTTTCTAATGTCCCCTCTTTCTTCTTAATCCCTCACTCACCTCAGCCTAACTAACCCATTTCACTTCCTATGATTTGTCATGTCCCTCCTTGGCATCTCCAGTTGTCAAGTATCCTTCAATCTATTAGAACCCTTGAGGGTAATGGAAGTAAGAGTGAACCTTGCTTTATGTGAAGGCAGTGAGGAGTGATGGGATTATATGGCCTCTACAGAAGATATATCCTAGACCAATTGAGGCTAAGACGGAAAGAAATGCAGACGTAGAGAGGATAACAAGAGGGCCCTTCAGCTGAGCAGAGATTTCAACAGTGATAAACAAGGTCGAGATACCCTCGGACCCAGTCATCCCTCAGCTGCAAATCTCCCTTAGAGGAATAATGCAAAACACGGAAACAGCTCTCTGACTGTGTGCATCACGGCATTATTTTTAATTGTAAGACACGACAAAAAACTTAAATATTCAAGAGCGGTGAAACAGTCAAGTGTATTAAGGTACGTTCTCTAAATGGATTCATACAATGCCATTTAAAATGGTATGAAAGGGGCGCCTGGCTGGCTCAGTCGGTTAAGCCTCTGCCTTCGGCTCAGGTCACGATCTCAGGGTCCTGGGATCGAGCCCCTCATCAGGCTCTCTGCTAAGCAGATAGCCTGCTTCCCCCTCTCTCTCTGCCTGCCTCTCTGCCTACTTGTGATCTCTCTCTCCGTCAAATAAATAAATAAAATTCTTAAAAAAAAAATAGTATGAGGATTATCTAGCTTTTTGGAAAATGATCATAATAACGAGTGAAAGAGAAGTCAGAGTCCTAAAATAGACACTTGCTGAGATTATAATTATGTAAAAAAGTATGCATATCAAAAATACTAGAAGGAAATCTCCCCAAATCCTAACAGAAGTTGTTAGTGTGGTAGCGTAATGGAAGATTCTTTTTCTCTTTTCCAAGGTGTCTAGGATATGGTTAATTTTCACTTGGAGTGCATCAAGCAACTCCTTTAAAATGACAAAAGAAGCATGAATGTCTGTAAAGAAGATAGTTACGTGGAGAGACAGCCCAGAAAGAGAGTGAGCTAGGTGGGCCTGGCCCACGCCTGTATGATCAGCACCCAGAGAGTTTCCTTAGCAGACCCCCTCCCAGCCTGCTTTATTGGCTCCATTCAGCAGGTGAACCAAAGGCTTGCTGAGCTTGACCTGCGTCCCAACCCGTTGGCCAACAGCCTGGTGAGTTATGGGTGCTAAGACGAGGCTTTCAGGCAGGAGGGGCTCCGGGGTCTCCCCCATTTATCGGAAAGCACATTTGCGCAATAGAGATCTCAAAGACATATTTTATTACTTAGCAAACTTAGCAAAGTATGTATCTTTTGGGGGGAGTTTTAGGTCCACCGCAAAACTGAATGGAAAGTACAGAGTTCCCACCTTCCCGGTCCCAGTGCATGGGCAAGCTCCCCATCACATTTGTTGCATTTGTTACAATTGATGAACATGCATGGGCGCGTCATTATCACCCCAAAGTCGTCGTTTACCTTAGGGTTCTCTCGGTGCTGTAGATTCTGTGCGTTTGGACAAATGTGTGATGACATATATCCACCTTTTTAGCATCGTACAGAAGAGTCTCACTGCCCTAAAAATCCTCTGTGCTCCTCCTCTTTACCCTGCCAACTCCTGGCCACCCCTGAACTTTCTGCTCTCTCCATAGCTTCCTCCAGTACGCTGGCTTCTTGCACTTAGTAACAGACATCGAAGATTCCACCATGTCTTTTCATGGGCTTGATAGCTCATTTCTTTTTGGCGCCGCATAATATTCCTTTTCTGTGAACGAACCATAGTTGATTTACCTGTTCGCCTCTTGGTTGCTTCCAAGTTTGGGCAATTACCCATAAGGCTGCTGTGAACATCGACGTGCAGGGTTTTGTGTGGACATATATTTTCAGTTCATTTGGGTAAACAGTGAGGAGCGCGATTCCCGGGCCATCTGGTAAGAGTATGTGGAGTTTTGTAAGGAACTGCCAAACTGTCTTCCAAAGTGGCCGCACCATTTTGCATTCCCAGCAGCCACGAACGAGAGCTCCTGTGACTCCGCATGCTCACCAGCGTTTGGTGTTGTTAGCATGCTGGATCTTGGCCCTTCTAATCAGTATATAGCGATATCTCCCTGTCGTTTGAGTTTGCAGTTCTCTAACGCCACGTGTTATTGAACATCTTTTCCTATGCCTGCTCGCCATCTGTCTGTCTTCATAAGTGGGGTGTCTGTTCAAGTCTTTGCCCCATTTTTTGATGGAGTTGTTTGTTTTCCTATGGTCGGGTTTTAAGAATTCTTTGTATATTTTGGGTAACAATTCTTTACCAGATGTGTCTCTTGCAAATATTTTCTGCCAGTTCACTCCCTACTAAATCTCCTAACCCCAGGCCCCTTGGCAGCGTGCTTTCCACCAAGTTTCTCTGTCCCCAGGGCCCTGAGCTGGTGATTGTCTCCCCAGGTTTCAGCTTCACCCTCTCCCCCAACTTTTCTAGTGCTGACCTTTGGGGTCATTCCATCTCTCAGGTCTGTCTTTTTGTTTTTGTTTTTGTTTTTTGATTTAAATGACAAGGCATGCATGTTTATTCTAAAATACTCAAAACTGGGGCACCCGGGTGGCTCAGTCGGTTGAATGTCCCGTCCAACTCTTGGTTCAGGTCATGATCTCTGGGTTGTGAGATCGAGCCCCACATTGGGCTCCAAGCTCAGCGTGGAATCTGTTTGGGATCCTCTCTCTCTCTCCCTCCCCCTGCTCACACCCACTCTTTTTCTAAAATAAATACTTCTTAAATAAATGAATAGATAGATAGGTAACTCAAACTATCTACAAGTATATAAGTAAACTCTGAAAGTCACTTCACTCCCAGCCCTACTTTCCTCTTTAGAAGTGACTATCATTAATTGTTTGGTGTGTATCTTTCCAAAACTTTTTTTTTATACATTTAGAAATATAAAACACATATATTTAGGGTTATTATTTTCTTTTTTTAATGTGAGTAGGGTTATATCATAAATACTGTTTTTTTAACTTGCATGGGTTTTTTCCTTATTCATTTATTTTTAGCATAACTATCTCTTGGAGATTTCTTCAAAGTCAGTACTGTTTTCCGCCCCATTCTTTTTGTGGCTGCGCAATACTGGAGAGCACCTGAGGAGATAAGCCAATGCTAGGCAATCCTGAAAAGCCCATAGCTGAATTTATCAATAGGGAATATGCCATATCGTGGCATAATAAATTCAACTATTCCCTACTGATAAATATTTCAGTGGTATTTTCATCAGAGCGAACATGTGGCTATTTCTGTATATGTATCTTGGGGCTCATTTACAAGTATTTCTGCAGGTAGAATCCTAGAATTGAAATTTCAAATTTTGGTAGGTAGATTGCATTTCGGAGAGGCTAAGCAGTCCTCTGCTCAGGCCACAGTGAGACCGCTAGTTTCAGTTGCCCCTCCCCCACCAGTTGTGAGTAAAGGCAAAACACACACGCGGTTTGCAGCAACGGCATGGACGTTAAACAGCCTCGTATCTGTATCTGTGTGTGTGCAGGTATCCGTGGGAGAGGGCATGGCCCTAGAGGCGCAGGCTCGGGAGTGAGACTGCCCAACGTCAAAGTCCTGCACTGTTGTTTTCTCACATTGTGACATTAGGCAAATTATTTAACCTTTGTGAATCTCTGCTTTCTAGAAAATGAGGATAACAGTAATAACGTTTCTCCCTCACGGGGCTGTTGCAAGAATTGGAGGAGTTAACACTCACCAAGACCCTTAAGTCAGGGCAGAGAAGAGTGCCTGGCTCAAAGGAGAGACATTCTATATGTACAAACACGTAGGAGAAAAGTCTGGAAGGATAAGTCCATGGGGTCAGTTCTGGAAAGGGCGTGGGATGGAAGGCGAGTAAAACGTTTTTTACTCGAAATACTTCTGTAGTATTTGGGTATTTTACAACAGAAGTGTCTTTGTGTGTCAGTTCTGTGATTTTTTTTAATGATAATTTAATTTATTTTTTTTTAAGTTTTTATTGATTTGACACAGAGAGAGAGAGAGAGAGTACAAGTAGGCAGAGAGGCAGGCAGAGGGAGAGGGAGAAGCAGGCTCTCTGCTGAGCAGGAAGCCCGACGCGGGGCTCGATCCCAGGACCCTCGGATCATAACCTGAGCTGAAGGCAGAGGCTTAACCAACTGAGCCACCCAGGCGCCCCTTGATGATAATTTTAAAAGCAGGAAAAAGAATGTTTTGCTCCCAGAAACAGGATCTGGAGGCTTTTCAAGATTGCCTCCGGTGCTCTCCATTGCCAGTCGGATCCAGGATGCGGCTGGCCGGAGCAACCTTGGGTCCTCCTTTGACCTGGAGGAAGGGACCCCTCGCCTGTCCTTCCTGTCCTCTGCCCAAGCAGCTGATCAGTTCTGTCGGGTCTGCCTCCTGCCCCTAGAACCCATCCCCGGCTACCCCGCCCGCTGTCTGTTGGCTGCGGTTCGCCCTGCCCTCTATTTACCAGGCCTTGACTGTGTGGCCGCTTCTCCTGACTTAGCGCCCCTTAGCCAGACTGGTTTCTCTAGCTTCCCTGCTGCCCTGCTGGCTGGCACCTAGCACGGTGCCTGGGGCGTGAGAAGTGCTTTCTAGATGTGTACTAATAAATGAGTAAGCCCCAGATCCCCTCCCCACAGCCACACAGTCACGTCCTATTTCTGTGCCCTCTTCTTGTGCTCAGTGTGGGTTTCCCTCATCTCTGGCCGTGAACCTTGCTTTGCTCTCCTTTCCAGTCTTTCTCCGTTCCACGCTCTGCCCTTGACTTATCACTCTGCAAATGCCTTCCCTGCATCCAGGACTAACGTAGGTACTCCTTCTGGGCGCACGTCTGGCATCCTGCCCCTCCCTACGGCAGCATCCGTCACCTCATAATCACTGGCTTCTCCCCATGAATCCTCGAGCCCTTGGAAGGCGGGGATGGCCTTCACTGCTCACTGCTGCACTTGACCTGGGCACAGCAATGGCCTTTAGCAGGTGCTCAGGACATAGTTGTGGAATGAATGATATGGTTGCAAATTCTAGCGTCTCGCCTGTCCTTCAGCCTCATATTCCCAGCTACCTAGAGCAGTGAAACCTAACTGATCATCAGACTTTTAAAAACCTGGGAGGTTTTTAAAATCTAAAAGTGAGGGGCGCCTCGGTGGCTCAGTCAGTTAAGTGTCTGCCTTCGACTCAGGTCATGATCTCGGGGTCCTGGGATCGAGTCCAGCGTTGGGCTCCCTGCTCAATAGGGAGTCTGCTTCTCCCTCTCCATCTGCCCCTCCCCCCTACTCATGCTCCCTCCCTCTCTTTCTCAAATAAATAAATAAAATCTTTTTCTTTTTTTTTAAAAAAAACCCTAGAAGTGAAAAGAGCATCACACAGGACTGTTGTGTTTTGTGTGCTCTCATTTGAACAGGATTTCTCTGGGGGCTACGCAAGAACCGAGGGTGTTGGGGGGAGCAAGGGGGCTAAGAGGAGGGAGACTGTTGACTCTACTATTTGATTTTATACCTTGTAAAATATCTACTGGTTTTTAAAATTTAAATAGAGAACTATTCAGGAGTCACTGTAAATAAACAGTTCCTGACCCAAGGCGGATGTCAGGAATGAGCTTCTCTAACGATCTGGTCTATTCAAGTAGCTTCCCAGCCGTGCCAGCCACCAGCCAGGTTTGGGAGTTGACTTCCCGCTTGTAGGCACTGCTGTCATCTCCAATGCAAACAGCCCCGCGCTGGTCTCCTCATTTCCCCCTAAAACTCGCTGTTCTTTCAGTGTTCTTCTATCCTTTCTGCTCTCTCTGTGTGCAAATCTCGTCCGTCCTTGCAAGACCCAGACAATATTGGCTACAGCGGCGTCCTGACAAGGCTCACAGATGCCGCTGTTTTGCTACATTGGCTTATACCCGTCCAGTTCATTCGTCGTGCCTTCCCTCAAACTACTTTTTGGAGCAACAGTGTTGACAGGCTTACCTGTGTGACCCCTTTTCCCATCTACATACACCTGCACACGTGTCGATTTCAGATAAGGCGATGGGAAGCTGGAGGGGCATTTCAGGGAGTAGCAAGCACGATAGACACGTGCCTCATCATGTCCCCCAACACTCGTGTCCCGCCTCTTCTGGGCAGTCCTCTGTGATTGCTCCAACTCACACTACTCTCATTTGTTCCAGGCCCAAATGTAGCAGTTGAGGACTTAATTGGCGCATGTGTGTGGATGTAACTATCCAAATGGACTGTAAATTCCTAAGGGCAAGGGCGCAGAGTCCTAATTCTTTGTTAACTTTATCATCCATGAAGAGTATTGGGTTCATGGCTGACAATCAGTATAACTTTTTGGGTCACTGACATTCATTTTTCTCCTTTTCTCTCCTCAAGAAGGGATTGGGGGCCGGGAGAGTCAGAGATCAAGAGAACTCCTTGAGAAGTCAAGGGTATGGTGATTAATAATAATAACAATTACCCTTCATTGAGCCACTCCTATCTGATAGCCTCTGTACTAGAGTTTTAAGGTGCGTGCGATATTTTATATCTGATCCTTACAAACATCTGAGAAGGTAGATATCATTGTCCCCCTACAGAGAGTTGAAACAATGGCTTTTAACCCATGGAGCTTGATTGGAACCTCATTCCAAATCCTTGTGTAGACGAGAGGAGGCATAGCCAGGAGGAGCGGCAGCGTGAGGGAGAGCAGAGGCGGGAAAATGTATTGGTGGTGACACTTGGTGGGGGGGGGGTGAGGTCAGTGACACCAACGGCCACCACCGAGGCCCTGACACCTAGGGAGAAGACAGTGAGGCATGCCACCAACTTTGCTCCAGGCCTTTTCCACACCAACAGGAGAAATGGCCTGGTCTCCGACCCCCTCCCCTTTGCAAGATCTGCATGAATTCCCTAATGCCCCCCTTTTTTTTTTTGGTTTTTGAAGGCAATTGAGAGATTTGAGTTGGAGAAGAAGGCTTTGAGAGAGAAAAGTCGCGACGGCCCGGGAAAAAGAGGCAAAAATCCTTTCTCATAGCCTTGCTGGTGTTTTGGTGGGGTTTAGCTTTCATCAGTATCCCAGAGGCAGTTAAGCAGGAATCCAGCGTTTCAGCTGAGGATGTTTTCGTCCTCTTCTGAAGGAGCCTCACATCTGCGTTGCTAGCATTGGGCAAGTTAGGAGGGAAGGACAGCGCACTTAGAGACAGCCTGCTGTGCAGCGCACTGCGCCATGGCTTTTGAGTGGTCTCCCTTGTTAAATCTTCATAATGTCCCCACCTGTGGGGTAGGTGCCACTGAACCTCGTTTACAGATGAGGGAACAGGCTCGGGGTGAGGGAACAGCCTGTCTGCAGTGGGTCCTGAATTCGGGTCCCAGCCTGCCTTCACAGCCCATGCTCTGTCGGCTCCTTCCGGAGCAAGGAGTCTAACCCATCAGGAGGGGAATCTTAGGGAGTCAGCAATGCAGGTGGGGTCCAGTGAGACTACCAGTGTGGCCGCCGTTGTGAACAATCACAGCTGTAATTACCGCACAGCCGGGGCTACTCACATTCTGTTTCTCTTCCATTCTTCCGCAGGCAAAAGTCAGAGCAAATCAGAATTCACTTGCAGAGGCACCGAATCCAGGAGTTTCAGACCTTACATTTTTAAAAGGGTAAGGGATCTATTGCTGGGTCTCTTTCTGCCTGGTTTCCGCGGGGCACAAAATTAGATTTCAGTCCTGGGGAGGGCGCACCTGGCACCTGGCTGGTGGTGATGCGGGGGCGGGGGGGGGGACCGCAGGGGACCCCTTTTTAGAGGATCGTAAGGTATCTTAATAACTCTGGAGTTTCTCATACACCACCCTCCTAGGGGTCGAATGAGGAGTGTTCAGAGGTCATTTGTCTGTTTATTTGTAGAGCATCAAAGGGGGATCCTCGGGGCACCTGGGTGGCTCAGTCTACCTTCGGCTCAGGTCATGATCCCAGGGTCCTGGGATCGAGCCCCACATCGGGATCCTTGCTCAGCGGATCCATCCTCTTCCATTCCTCCTGCTTGTGTTCCCTCTCTCGATGTCTCTCTCTCTCTGTCAAGTAAATAAATACAATCTTTAAAAAAAAAGGGGGTAGATCCTCTTAGAAACGGTAAGCGCAGGGCCCCTGGGTGGCGCAGTTGGTTGAGCGACTGCCTTTGGCTCAGGTCATGGTCCCGGAGTCCCGGGATCGAGTCCCACATCGGGCTCCCAGCTCCATGGGGAGTCCGCTTCTCACTCTGACCTGCTCTCTCTCACTCTCTCTCTTTCCTAATAAATAAATAAATAAATAAATAAATAAAATCTAAAAAAAAAAAAAAAAGAAACGGTAAGCGCAGAGTGGGCTCCCACGGCGCCCCACCCCTGCCCCGCCCATGGAGACCCGTTCACGCCGCGGTGTCCCTCACTCTGACGCCGCAGGAAGCTGATGGCTGGGAGTAGGTTAGTGGCCTGTCCAGCATCATCACCTGGCTGATGGCAGAGCCCCCGCCGCCCGCCCCGTGGCCGGGCTGGCTGCCGCCTCTGGAGTTGCAGTCTGGCCCCACCTCGAAGCCACCCCAGGGAACATTCTCCCAAGCTCCCAGGTCATACGTATTCAAACCATGCCGGAGCCCACGAAACCACCTGTTATTACCATGTCTTCACTTCTCAGCCTGGAAAATTCCCACGCAGTGGGATGCTCGAGAGTGGGTTGAAAGTGCCACACTACCTCTGACGGTGGCCGAGCAGATGTGAATGGCCCTGCCGCAGGGGCACAGCTGGTCAGGTGGTCTGAGTTGGGAACAGAGCAGTTCCTCGGGCAGTTCTGCCAATGCCAATGCCAATGCCATAGGCCGGTTAGAAAGCCACTCGGTCCCTCAGAATGTTTCCAGTAGGCGCCTTGGATGATGGTGATCACTTTCCTCTTTCCAATTTTCTGTATTTTCACATATTTTTTAGTTATTATATTGCCTCTTTCAGAAATTCTTTCTAAATAAATAAACCCAAAAGAGAGGAAGCTGTATGCTCTGATCATTAATGACGATAATATTAATTGGAGGTCATCAGTGAGTAGTTAATTAAATGATAGCACATCTCCTTACCAGGATCTATTA
>JAPYYJ010001014.1:0-14781 GCA_028533885.1 Nasua narica | reverse complement strand
ACTATCACTTTCAGAGAAAGGAGCCCTTTTCATTACATTGGCAAAAAGTCAGGAGCACCTCACATCTCTTTTGTTCCATCAAACCACATGCTTATGGTATTGTTTAAATTTTATTTTTGATCTATGGTTTAATAAAGGTAAATCCCAGGTGGGGAGTATTCAGTATATATTGAATCGTATACAGTAAATTTGCCCTATAGTCTTAGAAAATAACAGACAGTAGCAGAAAACAGGGGAGGAAGGAAGCAGTTGGCGGAAATAAAGGGGTCACGTGATGCAGCGTAGGGCTGGGGGTCAGAAGACCTGTGTTTGGGCTTCAGCCAATATGGATCAACTTCCCTATTATAAAGTGGGGACAATGACATCTGCCAGGGTTGTGGTGGAGTGTGACAAGTCAATAAATGAGACATAACTTTGAGGGGGGAAATGGTCTCAATGAACACAAGGTCTTATCGCCACGGTGCTGTACTGAATGAGGCAAAGTCTTTTTTTTTTTTTTTTAAAGATTTTATTTATTTATTTGAGAGACAGAGAAAGTGAGAGAGAGCATGAGAGGAGAGAAGGTTAGAGGAAGAAGCAGACTTCCCGCGGAGCTGGGAGCCCAATGTGGGACTTGATCCCGGAACTCAAGGATCATTACCTGAGCCGAAGGCAGCCGCTCAACCAACTGAGCCACCCAGGCACCCTGTGGCAAAGTCTTCTTGCCATAACATTACTTACATTTCAAGGGACAATATCCAAATAGCTTGTCCACGTCATAGTCTGCAGTGGTCCCACACCAGAGCCATCCGTCTGATCGCCCAGCGCTTGTGCAATCTGCATACCACTTGTTTTCAAACTTGAATGGAAAGGCACACGTCGCCCCATTGGCATTGCCCAGCAGCGTGTACATGTCTAGAAGAGACACACTGATCACACTTAGAAGGCCAATCTTCTGACCCACGGCTTTCCAATAAGGATACTGAAAGAATGGGGTCCTCCTCCTCTGACCACATTGGATGTCTCCGCATGGGGAATTCACTTCTCTCTGCCTTCTCTCTCTACCCCTGTCTTTTGCTGCCTGTATTAGGAAAAACTCTAGTAGCACCTCATGTTTGCTGTCTTTTTGGACAGATTTTCCTCTTTCTTCACGTGAGGCAAAAGCAGTCAGCTCTACTGACACCTGCCTTGACTTCTGCATTTCTCCCAAAACAGAGAAGAGGCCGTTCTTCCTCTTGCTTGGAATTACAGATGAATGACTCTCTAGGTGGAAAAATAGTTACAGCTGTAGCTGTAACTCAAACATACAGCCAAAACTTAAATGCCCTCCTACCACTTCCTATCAAGTCAGCCTGGAGTCCCTCAACAATGACTATGAGAAAGGGTCAGAATTTGAACGTAACTCTCTAATCCACATCATGGAAAGAAAGCACTCAAAACCATTGGATACCACTGACAGTCAATATTTGTCTTTCTTAAAACTGAACTCAGACAGAGAAAAATGGGAATCTCTGGATTTACCTAGAAAAAAAATTGAAACAAATAAAAAATCATCATTGATTATAGTTTGGCTGAAGCCAAAGGATTAGAGAAGCTCATATCTCCACCAAAATCATACCACTCCGCTAAGCCACATTCTCCAAAATATATAATGTCTCTGTCTCTGTAGGGACACCCTCTGGGGAAACAATAACCTTCTACAGGGAAGTATTTTGCCTCCTAATACCAGCTGATATTCAAAATTTGTCCTAGATAAAAACACTCTTTTCTTAATTGTTTTGTAGATTCTATGACTTTAAAAGGTCCCCAAAAGACATCTTCTCAAAATCCAATTTAGACAATACAAAGTTTGTAAAACATATAGCACAACACCTAACATATATTAAAATCGTAAAGCACATCAAGTTTCTTACCTTCTTTCCTTTCCCTTTCCTCGCTGTGCTTATCCAGTCCTCCTGACAAGGTAGGCTTATTTTCATTTACCGCAAAATTACTTTTTCGCCAATTAGCTAGCTGTTAGGAACTTCAAAATGCAATTCTAGCTTTTGTCCACTATGTTATAGGACCAGTTTTCCAAATCCCATGTTGTATAAGGAACATGGTGGATTTAGATATAATTATGCCACTCTTCATTACTAGGTTTCCTGTTCTTTTATATCAAGAAAATCTGTTAGTCCACCTCAGGGCTAGTTGTACTGTTCATTAAATTAGACAAGAAATTTTCAGTGCTAGATTTATAGTTCTCAGTCAGAAATGGCCTTTTTAGGAGTAACCCGATTTATTTAACAAATCCCTGATGAGGCCAAAGGAACCAAGTTCTATTCCAACCATTTCACTGACAAGGCATTTAACTGCAGTAAATTTTTCTTCCTCTATGGTCCAAACTCTCAGACAACACTCAGATCCTTCTAAGTCCGCAATTCTGATTCTATTACTCTAAAATAATCCCTGGCCCCAGCCAGTTGTCTTCCTCAAGTTTTCTTTAAAGAGACAGACTCTACATAGACCCTCTCTACGTTGGCTTCAGATCAAATGTGTATTCCAATGAGTAGATTCCAAGATCACTCTGAAGTGCTAGATCTTCTAGCGAAAAATCTTAAGAAAGAGACTTGGGGAGCAGGCAAAATGTGGTCAATGTACCATCTTCTTCCAACCACCCAGATGCTCATAGAAATAATTCAGTAGATTCTTAGACCTTCCCCCCACCACCCCCATGTCCTAATTTAGCCTCTGGGTGGGAAGGGAACCTTAGTATATGCACTCTTAACAAGCTTTCCTGGTGATTCTTAAATATTATTAGGTTGAGAACCGCCATCCTAAACCCTATGCATATTCTTCTCAAATTAACAGGAGAACACAAAGGATGGTGGGGAATAGGAGTGGGTCTATGTAACTTCACTGATGTATTTTTAAATAAAATAAGAAGTCCAACATCTTAGCACCAATCTTCCTTGTTTTTAATCCCTCAGTTAGGACTACTGTCCCATGTGTGGAATTTGACTCAGTCAAATTTGGCTCACTCTTGTCCTGCTAAAGTTTTCTATCAAGTTTCTCCTGTAAGGTTATACTACTTAGGCTGCTTCCCCTAAAACTTCTAAACCTTCATTATATTCAATAAATGCCTCAGGATAGCCTCTTTCTGAACTCTTCTTCTCACTCTCCTTCAATGCCTACTTTTCCTCCTCTTCATATAGAAGGAAAATGGAAAGCTGACACATTGTGGCCTTACAAAGATCTGAACTCCCAGGCCGATTAGCTATGACAACTAGGTTGAACCAATCTCTGTAGCCTCAGTAACATAGTAATTTTGGAAAAAGGTAATCTCTTATCCCAAAGGCAGGCTCTTCCTCTGACCTTGAGGTTCTTCTTGATAAGACTTCCAAATAACTAAGTGTTCAAACCTGGAATGTGGTTATGAGGTCATCTGACTAAAGGGGGCTTTGTAAAAGGCTTCCAGTTCTGTTTTATTTATTATGTTGTTTCTGACAAGCCACCAGAGAATGAGATTTGGCCAAGATAAGACAGAACTAAATACTCGAGTTTTATTTAACCTTCAAGAGCTTAAGGAACCAACTTCATATAAAATTATTTTTTGCCCCACTGGTGCTACAACTTTCTAAAATAGCTGACTGTGTTGTATATTAATTTACAGGCTAATTCCTTAGCTTTTCTAATCTTCTGATTATTATAGTCTTTTAATACCCATAAAGTGACAGAGAAACACTGAGAAACTTAAAAGAATAAGGAATATCAAGATTTCATTTTAGGCAATCTGACTTGGGAAAGAATGTTTTTCCATGGGTCATTTCTCTAGGGATAACTTAAACCAAAGGAAAAGAAACATCTGGTTACATTCATTTATCACTACAACCAGATAATGTCAAATGGGAAGCTTTTGGTCAAAGACCAAGAGAGTGAAAATTCATTTCTAAAAATTGTAATCCATAGTTTAAAAAACCTTAGAGAAGTTAAACACACACACACACACACACACACACACACACACCCCTACACGGTCGCAAAGTCATTTCTTTAATTATAAACAGCTAAAGTATCATTCAGGACTTTTTACTATACTTATTCACTGTCATTTTCTCATAGAACACAGAATAGTCTAAAACACAAACATAATCAATTAATAATTCTAGCACAGACTAAACAAGAATATACTTATTTTCTTGAATTAGATTCCAACTAAAAAAGATGAGAAAAATTTGACAGAAAGCCAAAATAATCCATGCTTCTTACCTTCATAACCTCTAGAGCATAAATCATCTGTGGTCCCATAGATTTTCCATCTGCTCCATAAACCGGAGCCCTTGTAAAGCATAATATTCTTTTCTTGTTTATTGCCATAGTTAAAAAATAAATCTTCTCCCTTGATCCCCAAAAGTGTGTCATTTTTGCACTCCCATTTCTGAAATTCGCTCTTCGGGTCACAGGCATATAGAGTGACAGCAACCCAGTCCGTTTTTGATGGTACCCCCAAACATAATTTAAAAGCAACGCTCATAATCCGGGATTCAGACACCCATCGGAATTTCTGTGCTTCATTGTCTTGGTTGCAAACCGCTGTTTGGACCGCACTGGGACTCAATGCCTCCACACAGCGCTTGTGATCTTCATTATATATTAAAAATTGCTTAGTGTCTGTTTAAAGAAAAAACAAGAAAACACGTTTAAGTGGATACATGTGACGAAGACTATTTTAGGTTAAAATTCCTAATGTTTCCATTTCCATAAAACTTATGATCCCAGGAGAAGGGAGGATGTCCTTGAGACTGAGAGAATAGAGTGAGGGGCCTCTTGCCAGGAGGGCACAGAAATCCTCAAGACATCTTAATTCATTATGGGGAGCATGACAAAAAGGCCTGCCTTAAACGCACACAAATTGTCATGTAGTAAACACAAACGGTAGAGGCAGAGAAAGAAATAGTAACCATCTGAGAAAATAAAATTTAGATATGAGGGATGCCTGGGTGGCTCAATGGTTAAGCACCTGCCTTTAGCTCAGGTCATGATCCCAGGGTCCTGGGATCAAGCCCCATGTCAGGCTCCCTGCTCAGTGGGCAGTCTGCTTCTCCCTCTGCCTGCCGCTCCTCCTGCTTGGACTCTCATGCTCTCTTGCTCTCTCTCTGGCAAATAAATAAATAAAATCTTGAAAAAAAAAAAAAGAAAGAAAATTCAGATAGGAATACAATAAGCTGTAGAATTAAATATATGTGTACCCTAGAATAGAATTTTGAAATCTGATTCATCCCTACTCTCTTTGAGACAGAGGAAGCTCATATGTAATTATTCTAATTATAATATTAGCAAGGTTTTTTTTGTAACTTAAAAGATAGTTTTATTTTAGGAAATTTTATCCTTATGTTTGGCAAATCTTTGAACTAAATGCTTTCTGGGTAGCCCTGCTAGAGAAGTGTTTTGTTTTGTTCTGTTTTCCCTTGAAACAATAGATAACTTAGTGGTGTAGTGTCGAGATCTATAGTATCTGTCAAATAATCTGTATCTGTCATATAATTTTAACTCTCATTTTATTGACCATACACAAGCTAGACTTTATATAACAAAAAGATACAAAAATGTACTTATAAGAATAAAGATTAAATAAATATAAGTTATGAAGTCACAGTAAAGATTAAATATAAGTTTTTATTTCACTTGCGGCAATATTTATGACAATAACTACAAATAACAGTGTTGTTTTATACTTATAATTTGGGGCTGGTAATTTAAATAAATATGTGTAGATGGCTTATACTTAGAGTACACAGCTGCTAGTTGGCAAAACTGAACTTTCTCTTGCCAAAAAAAAAAAAAAGAAAGAAAGAAAAGGATCTGGTAAGCCTATTTTTCCCCCTTAAAACAGAATTCATGTAAAGGTTTTTCCTTTTTTTTGTTTTTTTTAAGAATAGACAAATGAAAACAACTGACTTTTCATTTTATGACATAAATATCAAACATGACATCTGAAGATTTACTAAATTCCTTCTACGTAAGTGTTCTTTCAAAATGAGCGGGTAGTATTGCAGATATTCGAGGGTCTGACTAATTAGCTCATTATTTTTAACCAAAGCCTCCCAGTGGAGTATAACAAAGTCATAAAAGTACCATAGCAGAACCTTTCCCCATTTACAACACATTTTCACAAGCCGTATTCTACTTACTGTCCTCAACACCCCTTTAAGGTTAACACCATTACGTTCTGAGATCAGTTCTTGGACCATCAATTCAGGGCTTACAAAGATCTTTGCCTTCAAAGATTTTTTTTCCCTGCCCTGCTCCTGCCGCTGCTCTTGTCCCACCCTTGTTAGAGACCTCCTGCCTCAAACCTATCCAGGTTCCTAATTTGGCGCTACTTTGAACCTTAGCCGGGCTTCCTCAGAACGGGTTTCTCATTTCTGTTGGTTTGATTTCTTGGAATTAGGACTCAATAGAGTCTCCACTCAGAACACCTGCTTCTGTTGGCTTCTCTGCCATTGACATCTGTCAACAGCCCAGCTGGAGCCCCTCCCATCTAGCTGAACTCCTTCCCAGACGTGATCTCATCTTGTAGTTGCTCATGTCCTGGTGTGACAAGATGAGTAACTTTTTGCATTGGTGATAAAATTAAAATATTAATAATACGCTGTTTTGTTCATAATAAAACAGGAGATAGGAAAACAAAAAGTTTAAAAAAAACCCAATCATTATGATCATTTACCTCACATAAATGTACATCTAGGCTCTTCTAATCTAAAATGGCAATGAAATCTGAAAATTTTGGCATAGAGATCTGTAAACTCAACTACATGGCCCTTTACATTTAATTTGTTTGCTATTCTGCCAATTGTTTTCCTATTTAGACTTATCTTCCACTTTTTAGATAGTTTTGCTTGGTAACATCTCACCAACAGTAATATCTTCCACATCATACATTAACATCACTGAACAGCCAACGTGTGTTCATCATCCAAATTCAGTCACACAACCAGTTGGTCACCAGCCATTTAAGGTAAGGTTCTTGAAAGTTTTCATGCACAAATAGTCTTCTTCCTCTGGAGATTTGTATACTTATTTGACTTTCATTTTATGTACTTAATTTTCATGTTAGTTCCATCTTAATTTTTCTCTAAGTATCATGGCATTACCGATCAAACATCCAGTCTCCTGTTTTTCATTAATGGTGCCATCATCCACTCATATTCATGAGCCAAAAACCTAGGACATCCTGGATACCTAGCTCTCCCTCACTTTCTAGAACGAAAGCAGAAGCTATTGACTCTACCCAAAAATATACTGTGACAATTTTATGTATCCGCTTGGCTAGGTCACCGTACCCAGATATTTGGTCAAACAGCAGTCTGGATGTTGCGGGGAGGGTTTGTTTGTTTATTTTTTATTTGATAATATTAACATTTGAAGCAGTCGACTTTAAGTACATTATCCTCAGCACTGCGGGTGGATCTCATCCGGTCAGTTGAAGGCCTTTAGAGATAACAGACAGAGGTCCTTAAAGGGGAAAAAAACTCTACCTCCAGACTGCCTTTGGACATGAACAGCAATATCAACTCTTCTGGAGTTTCCGGCCTGTCAGTCTATCCCTACAGATTTTTTTTTTTTTTTTTATCCCTACAGATTTTGTCTTGCCAGCCTTCACAACTGCATGAGACAATTCCTTCAATATCTCCCAAAAGAGAAACAGAAGATGATTGATGAATGGATAGGTAGATAGATAGATGATATAGGGATACACACACAGATAAACACACTATCATATCCTATTGGTTCTCTTTCTCTGGAGAACCCTGATCTATTCTTTTTTCTGTCGCCATGGCCAACACACTAGACCAAACCACCATGGTCTTACTCTGGTCTTCCTCTCTCTCTCTTTTTTTAAAGATTTTATTTATTTATTTGAGAGAGAGAGAGAGAGAGAGAAATCACAAGTAGGCAGAGAGGCAGGCAGAGAGAGAGGGGGAAGCAGGCTCCCTGCTGAGCAGAGAGCCCAATGGGGGGCACGATCCCAGGACCCTGAGATCATGACCTGAGCTGAAGGCAGAGGTTTTAACCCACTGAGCCACCCAGGCGCCCCTGGTCTTCCTCTTTTTGAATGCAACCATCAAAGAAGACCATCCCAGTTTCCTGGGTGAGATGGGCCTAATTTGCCACCTGACTCCAAATTGTAGTACTTCCCTAATGTAATGGGTTGTTTCCACTTAACTATATAGAAGAGTCAGATTTCTTTGTTTTAGTAGATTATGATGATGTGCATCACAGGTTGAGTGGTTGAGTGCTGGTTGAGTGCTTATTCAACCATAAAATTGTTTTCTTTTTCTTCTACCTTTGTGAGAGTTTTTCTAATTTGGGAAGAGATTTTGTTTTTAACTTTATTTTCCCAACACTTTAAATCCTTCAAGAATGTGGTATTGTGCACAAGAGAAAAACATCAACCTCCACATCCTAGCTCCCCAGGGGGAACATGATCCTGTCCCTGCTCTCACTCACCACCTTCTAGCCACAAGGCCTTTCTGTTCCTCAAACACTTCATTTCCACTTGAGAAACTTCATATTTCAAGTTCCCTCTTCTTAGGATGCTCTTTAAGGTCCCAGCTCAAGTGTCAACACCTTAGTGAGCAGATGATCCAAATCTTGCTCTTTTATTTTCTATATAATGCTCATAACCATCTTAAAATATATTCTTGTTAAAAACTCATTTAGTTAGGATGCCTGGGTGGCTCAGTGGGTTAAGCCTCTGCCTTCAGCTCAGGTCATGATCTCAGGGTCCTGGGATCGAGCCCCGCATCAGGCTCTCTGCTCAGTAGGGAGCCTGCTTCCCTCTCGCTCTCTCTGCCTACCTCTCTGCCTGCTTGTGATCCCTCTCTCTGTCAAATAAATAAATAAAATCTTTTAAAAAATCATTTAGTTATGTTTTGTCCATGTCCTTTTACTGGAATGTAAATCCCACAAGTAGAAAGGCTTAATCTCTCTGGTTCAGGACTTTATCCCCTCTTTTTGGAGCAAAATAGTCTGTCCACAAATATTAGTTGAATGAATGAAAGAACATTAATCTGAAGCATCTTGACTAATAACCCAGATACATTAGTTTATTTAATAACTGGTGAATGAATGATGATGGGTGTATTTCATGTTACTTCTTCCCCTGAAAGTTTATTTTTACCAAAGAACAATTCATAAATTGTTTATACAAGAAGTACTTGGAAATGAAAAGTTTCTATTTCAATTCAACCTTATCTATTCTGGTTTCCTTTATTTATCTTTGACATTAGGGAGCAGTGCAAGTTTGATAGTGTCTTTGCTAGACAATGTAAGGAAATGTAACATTATCACTTTAGGATTCCACAGTCATCCATTATTCCTCTCCCCACTAATCAGCACAAAGTTTTCCTTTTATCATGGTCTCTGTGTAGTTGTCTCTGATTTATTCTTCTGAAACGGAGTCAAGGCCTTAACCAAAAGACAACTTGTGGTATTTTTTGCCACTATCAACCACACCAATGTTTTATATATATATATATAAACATTCTGTTCTCTGTCTATACTAATTACGTTATTATAATAGAAACAGCACAAAACTAACAAATGAGGACAGTGGAATTGTTATATTCCTTTCTCTGCCATCTCAAGTGTGGGACTGAATGTGCGTTTTTCTTTCTGCTTTTTAAATACTTACACATCGGAAATTTCTTTACAGGATTGAAGAGACTCATTTTTCATCTTTCACTCTATCTTCCTCATCTCAAATTAACTTTTCCTATTTTTATTTTTTTTAATATTTTATTTATTTATTTGGCACACAGAGAGAGAAACAGAGTGAGAGAGAGCACAAGCAGGGGGAGAGGCAGAGGGAGAAGAAGAAGCAGATTCCCTGCTGAGCAGTGAGCCTGACATGGCGCTCGCTCCCAAGACCCTGGGATCATGACCTGAGACACAGGCAGACGCTTAACCAACTGAGCCACCCAGGCGCCCCTCATATTAATTTTTCAACAAATATGTGCCAGGCACTGTGGGGGGGACACTGCAAAGACAAACCAGAGACAACTTCTGTGCCCCACTGAGTTCATACTGCCTGTAGTTAATTCCAAGGCAGAAACCTCAAAGGTCAAAATACACACAGGAAAGAAGTAATAATAATAAATTTCAATTCAATATCTCAAGTCAAAATAAGTGAAGACTAGATAACCAGTAACAGAAGTGTGAATATTCTTTTTTTTTTTTTTAACTATGTTCCAATGCAAGGCCCAAACACACAACCCGAGATCAAGACCCGAGCTGAGATCAAGAGTCAGACGCCTAACCAAGTGAACCACTCAGGTGCCCCACGAAGGTGAATATTCTTTTAAGCACATTTTTCCATAACATCAAGCAAATAATTGAATTTCTAAATTGACTAGCAAAGAAAATTAGGTTGTTAAATTTGACTCTCTAGATATAGAACTATTATATGCTCTATTTCCTTAGACATTTGCAGACTTTCCCCACTGTTGATAAATGAAATCCTGACTTGCAAACATGAAAAAACGATCTTTTGCAAGCTAAACTGGATACGAGAAAAATGAGTGCATATTTTGTAGCAGATCCTGCCAGAACCCTACTTATTTCTTCTTGCCTTTCGCCATTTCAGTGCATGTGCGTCCCACTCCTCGATGTCGGCACAGCATCTCTGGGCCCGGGGTGCATCAGGGGCCCCTGTGCCCACATGGTGCGAAGGCAAGAAAGGTTGGAACAAAGCCCCCAGGAGGAGCTCCTGACCAGTGACTGATTGCAATTGATGAATAAACACCCTTAATCCCTGGCACGTTGGGTGGGATGACTCTGAGGGACATAGTCTGCCTCGTGACCCAGAGCACCCCAGCAGGGCTGAACTCCAGCTGTCCACAGTGGCCATCAGCTCCCTCCCTTCCCATCCCACCTCCCCATTCCTCTGCCAGTGTTTCCTGGGACTGTTTCCCACATGAACAACTACACTCCGGTCACCATCAGAGATAGTATCTTAAACAACCCAAATCAAGAAATATGTCCCTAACGCCTCAGTAAATGAAGGTAAAACCTACATAGATGTCCTCTAAGGACCAAAGTTACGTGAAAAGCAGATATTTATCATACACTAAGTACATGCGCAAACAACTATGCCAAGTGCTGGGGGCATGGGGCAGACTAAGGATCACAGGGTCAGGTTTGGCAACATCAAACAAAAGAATAAAGGAATAATTGTGAGTTATTTTAGTTTTCACTTTGATCTTTCATTTATTCACCATATATTCAGAGAACCTAATACTTTAAGTCACTGCATTTACCCACTCGGGGAGGTATGAGGGTGAATCCAATATGGGTTATGACTTCAGGAGAAAGCAGAGGGCAGGAGTAAGAAATTTCTCCAACTTCCTGTCTCACTTCCTAAAGATATGAATAGCTACACCCTTCCAGAGTTTGTTCGCTCCCATCTCAGTAGGTCTCCCTCAGTCTGCTGATCTCTTTACTTGGGTCCTAGATTCTACTCCTTTCTGCCTCTCCACTTGTTCTCCCTTCCTTTCTCTCCTAGATCTTCAGCCTCAGAATGCCAGCCCCTCCCCCAATCCTAGGACAAACAAACAAAATCCGCAGGTAAGAAGTTGACCTTACACCACTCTTTTCCTCCCCTCACCGTCATGCTAACTAATTAATTAATCTTTATGTATCATGTCCGTCTGATCATGACATCATCAGAGCTCTGATGCTCACTGGCTGTATGACTTTGGTCAAGTTTCTAAACTACTCTGTGCTTCCTTTTCTCCATCTGAAAAATGAAGGGGAAATAATACAACCTGCTGGTTGTTGTGAGGATCCAATGAGATCTTCTCAATAAAGCACTGAGAACAGTTCCTGACATGGAGAAATTGCTATATATGTGTTAAGTATTATCATTAACTTGGGGAAATCAGTCTTGGAGACAGCATGAAATGGTTGAAAAGAGGATGAAACTAGAGAAAATAGAGCTGTTGCAGCAGCCCAGAGACAGTAACAGAAGACCAGAGATGATGGAGATTCCAGAGTTTCCAAACTCAAGAGACAGGTGATGTGGTGGAGAAGGTATATTCTTTGGGGTGAGCAAACTTGTGATCAAATTCTGGTTCCACCATTCACTAGTTGGGTTGCTCAGTTAAATTAATCATTCCTGCCTCGATTCCCTCGTCTGTAAAATAGGGATAATAATGTTCCATGATAGAGTTGCTATGAACTTCTAAATGAGATAATTTATGTAAAAAACTCAGCATATCATTTTGCATATAGTAAATATTTGGGGGTTAATGCCCTCCTTCCCCTCCCTGAGTGAAAAGTCTAAACAGTTGATACAAATAGAGAGACTAAGTCCTTTTTTGACATACTGTTGTTTTGAGCACACTTTACGTCTTTCCTTGTCAACACACTACAGCTGGCAAATTCTTAGCCTCAGAGCCCGAAGACAATAGTCAAGAATCAGCTCTGGTCTTTATTGGCTAGCTGACTTCTGAGCCTGTAAAAGGTTAATCGTAACACCTACCCATCTTACCTCATGGGACTATTGTGAAGGATCTGAAAATGATTAATGAATGGGACTAGGGATCTGAACGTGCTCTGTGACTTTAACTTGGTTTGTAAGTGGACAAATTTGTCTTAGAATGCTTTCTCCTTTCTAAGTCAGTTTCAATTCTTTTCAAAAGGGTACTTGTTTTCTTACCACCTTTACTCCCACTTAGGTTCTGACTGATTTCCACTAGCCTCCTCTATGGTCCAAACTAACCAAGTGATATTTCCATCCAACAGTGCTTGATGGTAGCCAAGAGGCAAGAGGACAATTTGACTCCCTCTGTGCTATGGAGATATGCTACTTCAGAAGCTACTTTGCTTTTGTTCCCCTCCTCTTGTGGCCTCTGTGAGCTCTTAGTTCTCCCTTAGCTGCTTGCCTTCCAGTCCCAGAGGCCAGATCTGAGTGTTGAAGGATGCCTATGGACTATAGCTCCCTTTTGAAGACAAGGGTCTTTGTCTTTAACTGAGGTTGAGCACATTTGACTCTGTAAAGCTCACATTTAACCAATGATGACTCCTCCTACTGAGAAATTAAGTTCAGCACCCTCATAAGGCACTGAATTGTCATGTAGCAAAGCAAATGTCATCTTACCTTTAACTGCAATATCCTACATACATAGATCTTCATTTCCCAATTTCAGAAAAGTCAGATGAAGTTTAGAACAATAACAGGAAAAATAGACAAATATAAGAACAATGGGGGGGAAAAAGATGACAAGAATTTGGTTTTGCTCAGTAACTTTAGATAAAGTATGTCTTAAATCCGGCATCTAAAAGAAGTCATATGTAAACGAAGAAATGAAGAGACTAGAAATAAAGAAAATTAGAAATATCATAAGGAAAATTTTGTGGAAATTAAAATGACGAAGGGAATGGCAGTGGGGAATTGTTTTCTTGAAGAATTCTAGATTGGTATTAACCAATCATTCATTCAGCAAGAAAACACATTGCTTCTCTTTAACAGAAAGAATACTCCATTGGGAATGAGGAGTCCTGAGCACTAGATGGCTTGTGCCATTAACTAGTTGTGAGACTCTGGAAAGATCACTTAACCTGTCAGGACTTCAATTTTCTTACCCATAAAACATGGAGGTTGGATGCAGCATGAGACTGAGCCAGAGATCACATTCACTGTATTTGTTTTACACGCACTGGTTAGTGAGGTCCTATTGTCGGCACCTCTTCCAACTCTGCCTCCAGTGACATCGCATTCAGAGTTAGAATCAACCGTGGCAGGAATGTTATACCATGGAAATCAGTAAACGCCACAAATCCATGCTTTTTTTCTTCTCCTCTGAGAATCGACTATTAAGTTTACTAACGCACCATTACTGATGAGCTAAGCCATTCCATTTCAAGCTAAATTTTTCAGCTGAGGTCTAGCCTCTGTGTCTGAGCATCTCTCACTATATCACTACTATGACTATCTCCCCACTGAGGTCTAAACATTAGTGCTGAATGCAATTCCTCCTGCTAAGAGATAGCAGGGCAAGAAAAGCGGAAGAACTTCGCGCTCCCCTCCCTCTTTAAGCTTGGCCTCCTGGCCCCCTTGAGGTATGACGTGAATGTTCACAGTGTTGATGATGTGGGATGCACTAGGGGAGGTGGGAGAAAGTGTTCTGAGTTTAAAAAAATAAATAAATAAACCACAGAAAGTAAAGAGACCTTTCTGTGGGTTTTCTTCATGGGTTGGGAACCAAGGCAGGTGATGCAAGGGGTAAGGGAATTCAAATACCCTTTGTTCTACTGCTTTGTTACTAAGCGGTAACTAACCGCTCTGTCCATGTGCTGTTTGAAGCAAGAAAAGATAAAATCAGAATTATAGGCTCTCAAGTAGAGAAAAAAAAATTGGAAAGGACTCCCTTACCCATTTTTTTTTTAATTTTCTGAGTAAACAGATCTTCAGCACCTCCCAGCTTCCCCCATATTTGTTCCTATGAAGGGGAAGACGTTCATCAGAGTAAGGCATCCTGCTGTCTCAAGGAGGGAAACTTTCCTAAGCCAATTGAGAAACATTTCTTGCCCTAAAGTATTAAGAGTCAGTTTAAAATCACTTGGCATCAGAGAAATACAAATCAAAACCACAGTGAGATACCACCTCACACCAGTCAGAATGGCTAAAATTAGCAAGTCAGGGAATGACAGATGTTGGCGAGGATGCGGAGAAAGGGGAACCCTCCTACACTGTTGGTGGGAATGCAAGCTGGTACAACCACTCTGGAAAACTGTATGGAGGTTCCTCAAAATGTTGAA
>JAPYYJ010001013.1:0-14782 GCA_028533885.1 Nasua narica | reverse complement strand
CCCCCGTCAGGCAGGGGCGCTACCTGAGGTCATCCCGCTCTCCACCAGAATCTGAGCCCCTGAAAAGGAGAATTTTCCTGGGGGGCAGAGGCGGGGGAGATCTGTTGGTGTCTCAGGTGGAAAAGTCTCCTGTTGAGATAGAATTTCAAAAAGCTTTTACAACTGAAAAGAGGCTTTTGTCGCTTCTGATTCTCCCAGTGATCTCGGATGCTGATTTTCCCCAGATATCCAGGGCAGCCGAGGGTTTTACATATTTTTGGTACTCTAATTCATCTTTAGCCACTTGTACAGGGGAGCGGGGAGGGGCGTTTGCCTTCTGGAAAACGATTTAGTAAAGCTGAGTGAGGACAGATGAGGGGGCGGTGGCGGCGGGTTGGGGCCGAAGTCCACGTCCTCTGCCTCCGTCTGCAGCCCCAGTGAAGCCGTGGCACCCGGGAACGTGGCCACGCGGGCCACTCGTGCGTCCTCGAGCAGCCGGCCTCAGCTGAGAAGAGAGGTCGGTGTCCCAAGCAGACTGGGGGAGGTGTGGCCCCTGCGCCCTCTCCCTCCCGTGAGAGGGGACAGCAAGCTCAGGTGCCCCGAGGTCACTGCTCCGTCTGGCAGCCACTGGAGACCCAGCGTTGGCCCAGCAGCACCGTGGCTCTCGGCCTTCCCCGGTGCTTCTAAGGAGCACGGCCCGCGTTGGCTCCAGTCTGGCAGGACCTGTCCCGCGGCCCCTCATGGCCAAGACCAAGCTCTTGCTGACAACGGAGAGGTCCACCCCCACACGCTGGTCTCTTAGCAGCCTGCTCAGAGGTTCCTCCTCGCTTTGCTCTTTCTTCGTAAAGTGGCTGAGGGTTTTTCCTTTGCTTTCCTCGGTGGACTGCAGGAAAAGGGAAGGGACCCCTGTCTGCGTGATCCTTTGTGACTTGCTTACCTCAGGCCTCAGGCTCACGTCTTCTGGCCTTGCTCTTCCCCGGGCTGGATGGTCCTCCCACCTCTCAGATGAGTAAAACAGGGGAAGAGCAGAGAAAACCCAGGGGCGCCGTGAGCCAAGGGGTGGGAGTTGGCGGTGCCTCCTCGTTCTGTCCGGGCACGAGAAAGGCGTTTACTGAGCGGAAGGAGGGACAGGTGACCGAGTATATTCAGGGGGACCCCTGGGCTGTCAGTGTCTTGGGATTTCTGGTTAAGAGGTCCTAAGCATGGCCCTTTGATAATTCCCCCAAATAACGCATCCTGTGGGTTCACAGACCCAGACGCACTTGACCCCCTCATTCACGGATACCCCTCAACCACTTCCTGGGCTGCAGGCCCCGCACTGAGTGTGAGGGGCTCGCAGAGCCCGGTCCCTGGTTTCTTGTGTGGTGTCGCAGTTCCCCGAGCTGATTTTGGAACTAGAGTTTTCTGGGTTCAAATCCTGTCTCCACCCCAAGTTCCTGTGTGACTCTAAGTGGCTTAACATCTGTGACGTTGACCTTCTTCACCTGTAAAATGTAGGTGACAGTAACTCAGGTTCCATTGACCCTTGTTATCTTCCATAAGATCAAAGTGCTCAGCACTGTGTAAGCCCCTGATAAAGGTGAGCCCTTGAAAGATGATCAGAGGGGCCTGTCGGATGGGAATCTCCCTGCTGCCTCCGGGAGCTAGCCTCGTTAGCTGCGGCCGAGGTCGTGCGTGCAGGCCGCGCACGTGTTGTCCGTGTGCTCGATGCGGCCCCCTCCGTGGGCGCGGCAAGGAGGAGAGGACGCTGGCTTACATCAGCCCATGGCCCAGAGTGTGCAGGCCCAGGGCGTAGAGGACCCCGGAGTCAGCCCTCTTCCTTTCTATAGGGGAATACTTTCATTTTTTGCCAGAAAATTCTCCTGAATGTTACTCGTGTCAGCCCCAGGACTGAGGTTGAATTTCTGTGACTTCCAGTCCTCTCAGGATGGGGACAGGAGTTCAGTCCTCTTGCCCCTGGTGCCGCTTGGCCTGGGACCCGGGCCTTCACGTCCTGTGGTCAGACCTGCAGCGTGATGGCCGCACACTTGTTCTCCGTCTTTAGATGAGACCTAAGGACACTACCTTGGTGGCAGCAGATGGTGAGAGGGACTTAGAAACTCTTACCTCCCGCTAGACCAGGGCACAGACTGTTCTGGAAGGCTTGGTTCCCATCCCAGTCTCTGCCATGAGTCTGCCAGCTCAATTCCAGTTTCAACAGAAACACGCCAAGAACCAGAAGTCCGAGGACAAGTGCTGTCATTTAGCAGAGACTTTTTTGGTCAAGTCTTGTGTGGTTTGGTTAATAACATCCCATCACGCCATTAGGAAAAATAAGATATGCAAAAACTCAGTTGGAGGGACAGGGGGATGTGGAAAGAGGGAGCACGGGCTGCCAGGTGACTGTCCCCGGGACTCTCCTCCATGAGGGCCCAGACAGGGAGGCAAGGTGTTTCCAGAGTTCCATGCACTCCCTTCTCCCGGCACCGGCCCTCGGGCCTCCCTCTGCCCTCAGATCCTGCGATCAGGGAGGCACCCAGCAAGCACATCGGCGCAGAAGTCCTACTGACTAAAGCATACTTCCTTTCCAGGTGAATTTGCATGTTTTAATTGAAGGCAGATGCCTTAAGTTAATTCAGTACAGCAAACTTGCTTTGAGCACTTATTATGCTCAAAGGAGTAAGATCCTGAGAGCTCAGGGGAGCCGGCAGGGGCAGTTTTGCAGGGAGATGACGTTGGAGTTCCGTGTGGCTTTCCTGGGGACGGCTGTGAAGCCACCAGACCAGGTGGCTCAGGCCAAGTCAGCTCCGTCTCTGAAAGGCGCCTAGGTACAGTGTCCCAGAGTTTGGTGCCTCGGGAGGGGGACGCCGGGAGCAGCCAGAGGGCCTCGGGAACCGTGCAGGAAGGCGTGCATGAATTTGGGGTGGGAGGGCTCATGTGGTCACACTTGGGTCCCGGAGCAGGCATCTTTGTGGGCTGTGCGGTAAAAGACAAACTCGTTAAGGGCAGGACTTGGCGAGTGGGAGACCAGTTGGCCAGAGATGTGCGTTTCTAGTTGTGGGCCCTTCGCTAGTTGTGGCACGCGCCGTTACGGAAGGCACTTGGGGGTGGTGAGACCCGGAGCCAGAGCCCAGAAGCAGGCTCTGACACCCAGACCCCTCTCCTGGGCTCCTGCTCCCGTGGTCCCCCCAGGGCTCAGACGGGGCCGCTGAGACGATCGCTGGGGTCCCTCTGTCGGACGCTCGTGAAGGCTTTCCCCTGGAAATCGGTGTGCTTGGAAGCCGCCGGCCCCCGTCCAGCCTCTCTGCCACCCCGGGGCAGCCCCGGGAGGGCGCCTGGTTGGGGGCCTGCTTGCCTCCTTCAGCGCCCTTTCGCTAAGCCAGGAGGCGCAGCCCTCGAACGGGGCCGGCCCTGGGGTGGGAGTGGGTGAGAGGAAACCCGCAGGAGAAGACAGCAGCCTGGCCCGTGCTGTCAGATCTCCCAAAAAGGACAAGGAAAAGGGGTGGCTAAAAATAGCCCCTTAGGGCTAGTTCAGGTCTGCCTGTAAGTACTGAGCTCCCAGCTAGAGGGAGGTTTAACCGTTTAGGGGGCCGCTGTGCTGTGATGGGTCACTGGGGCGCGTTTCGAGGATGCGGCCAGGACAGCTGAGTGTGGACCTCAGCAAAGACGGGTGTGTGGTTAGCGTGAGATGCCCGTTGGGGCCCCTGTTGTGTAGAGATAACCAGACCTGTGTGGGTGAAGGTCCCGGAGACGGGGGCGGGGTCCCTGGGACAGCAGAGTGGAGTGACCGTTATTTCGGACAGGCCTGGGTCCAAATCCCAGCGGCTCTGCTCCTTGTTCCCTGCCCGCTAGACCTGGCCCAGTGTTTTCTGGGGGCCTCTCTTTCCCTGTCTGTGAAAAGGGAACAAGGATTATCGAGGAAGTTGAATGAAATCATATAAACTCATTCCCAGCGACAAGATGAGGGCTCTGCCCACACTTGTTCCCTTGAACTAGGGTAACAAAGCTTTTTTTAAAAAGACATCGAGGGGCACCTGGGTGGCTCAGTCGGCTAAGCGCCTGGTTTTAGCCCAGATCATGATCTCAGGGTCGTGAGATGGAGCTTTGTGTCGGGCTCTACGCTTAGTGCAGTCAGCTTGGGATTCTCGCCCTCCCGCCCTGCCCCTCTCCTTGCTCTCTGCCTCTCAAATAAGCAAATTAAATCTTAAAAAAAAAAAAAAATCAAGCTAGGCGTTCTGAGTTTTTGCTTTTTCCACGGCTTATCTTATTTACCCCTTATGGCAGTGTTACAAAGTAGGTACTAAAGATGTCGTCATTTTATAGAGGGAACGAATGAGATTTGGGGGTATGTTTACTCTGAGCTTCTCCGTGATGGAGGGCAAGTTACCTTTCTAGCAGGCTGACCTTGCAGCTTCAACCATGGGTCCTGCATTGGATAGACAGACTCCTACCAGGGCCCTGGGATTTCAGTAAATGACCTCCAGCGGGGGAGCCCCATGGGGGAGCTTAAGCTACATTCTGCTTCAGGTTCTCTGACATCTTCCCCTCCTCCCCTGCCTGTAGGACTTTCACCAGCGCTTAAGAATCCATTGGCTGAATTGGAGTCTCAATTCCTTTCTTTTTTCTTCTTGCAAGGAGAGAAGAACAGACTAGATCATTCAGTTGCGTTGCCATAAATATGTGCCCAGCCTTTCCTGCACAGCCCCGGCTTCCTGCGATAATTAAAGAGAATCCACCTGCTCAGACCCCTTTACAGCTCTTTTTGAAAACCTTATTTCTTCTCTCCACCCCCCCCCCCCTTTTGCCAAAACAGTGTTATCGAGGTAGAATTTATGTACTGTGAAGTCCACCCGTTTGGTGCGCACCGTTTACAGAGTTGGACGGTCATCGCCACAATCGAACATTAAAACATTTACAACTCTCCGGTTTCTGTTTAGAGGTGGGTAACGTGTTACATGCTGGGCCTCCTGAGCTCGTGTCTGGGAAGTTGAAAAAAAGGAAGCTCTGCCCCCAGAAGGCTAGAAGTTTGGCCAGGACGCGGGTTATGGGCGGCAGTCCCAAGAGGTGACACCAAGGGGAAGAGCAGGGCCCGGTCACATCCACTCTACCTGTGGGGGGCCCAGGGTGGGGCCACGCTCGTGCCCCTGGGGGTGGGGGCGGGGAGAGCATCCGCATCAGTGGGCAGAATTTCTGGGAAAACGGGAACAGCCTCAGGAGAGCTGGCCTCCTGAATCCCTCTTAAAGGAAGTGGGGAGGAAAAGCCCGGCCCAAGTTGAAATCCCAGAGGGGCATTGGTACCTGAGGGCAAGTGTCCTTGGGATGTCCTTCGGCTCCTCAGAGGAGGAACGATCCGGGGAGAAGAACCGCAAAGACAGGTTTCAGTCCTGGCTTCACCACGGACCCGCTCTGAGCCTAGAACTCTCGCCTCAACGTCAGAGGGAACAGTTGTTTCTGTCTATGGCGTTTTTGTGAAATGAAGTGACAGCGTGCATACAGGGGGTCTAGGATAGAAGGAGTGCTCAGTACATAGCAGTGATTGCTGTTATTGGTGAAGATAAAGCAGCACCCGAGGGACGCAAACCTCGAGACCTGGCTGTTCCCTTAGGGGAAACTTTCGGCAGTGCGCTTGCTGGTGGGTGCAAGTTTACGTTCTTCTGTTTGTTCGCGTGGCTCTGGGCAAATTGCTTGACTCGTCCAAGCCTGTTTCCTCACCTGCTAGGTGGGCCTAGGGGCCGTGCCTGCCTCGTAGAGACGGGGCGGCATCAAATGAGACCATGCCCGCGGAGGGCAGCTGGGGTTCTGGCCCCTGCCAGGGCCCCATCTGTTCTCTGGATGGTAAGTTCCCTGTTCCTCAGTTAATATCGAAATCCGCGTCTGGATGAATGCATGAAGCCTCGGAAGTACGGACCTAGTGAAGAGCTTGGTGAGAATTTGGATGCAGTTCTAGGGTGTCTGCGAGAGTCTCGATTTGCTGGGTCATGCCTTGTCGTACAGAGCGGGCCAGACGGAGTTGGAGCTTGAGTAGGAAAAGCCTCAGGACCAGTCCTGTGGGTGGCACACAGGGTGTGTCCCATGGCGGCCAGCCCACCGTGATGGCACCCCTTCTGCAGACCAGGGAAAGGGACCCTGGAGCTCTCTGCGTTGTGCCGGGGCTCCAGGCTGCTTCCCTGGCTCACGTTAGCAAGGGCCCAGAGTCCTGGCGAGGACCCACAACCTGAATCTCAGATCTACCCTCTCTTTTTGTCAGATAGAGCGGTTGGACTAGATGAGAGCCTTGCTTTTGAAACTACTTTCTGCGGAGCCCAAGGGTTCACCAAGGCATCTCTGGAACCACCGAAGAGGGGAAGGGGTCCAGCGGGCTCACCCCTCCTTCAATCGGAGCGTCTTTCTGTGCATCTGTTTTGGATTGGTCTTCCGTGTGAGCTCATTTGAAGAAAGACTTCTGCAAAAAGAGAAAAACACGTTTGGTCTTCGCAAGGCTAGAGTATCTCCAGGCACCTAAAGTGTCGTGGTTCTCAGCCACCCTTCTCCAGGGAAGAGCCTCCTCATCCCTGAGCCCCCAGGTGGCTGGGCAGGGCCTGGGAGGGCCGAGCCCCCAGGCGGCTGGTCACTGCGGCCGAGGGTAGCCCTCGCCCTTCACCTTGGAGGCTCGTGTTCCTGTCTTTGCACTTGGCGTGGCAAAGGTCAGAGGGGCTGTTTTAGGGAAGACCTGGAGGGGATCCATGCCAGGAAATGAGAGCTGTGCCCTCCACATCTAGAATCTCCGTGCATTCCTCACCATTGGCAGGCAGAGTAAACTAAGCCCGCAGAAAAGGGTGACAGTCCGTCCCAGCATCCTCGTCGCTCACATCCCGTGTTGTGGCCTCTTGCAGAAAGCCTCTCCCCCGGGAGTGTTTGAAAACCAGCTGTGGGCTCTCTAGTTGTCAGGTTCTTACCAGCTTCTGACTTGAACTGCTCTTCCGTGCCCACGGCGGGTTTCCATGCGTTCCGACCTGTCCGCCACATTTTAAGGAATTGCTTGGTGTTCTCTGAAGCCCCGCCTTGCCCGAGTTTTGGCCTTGGGAGACTGGGGGGCCCTAGAGGCTTCAGTCCCTGCTGGATCTCACTTCAGCCCCCAAGAACACAATCAGCAACGTGGTTGCTTGAGAACATGGTTTGCTTCATAAGGAGACTCGCCCAAGATGGTAGAAAGGGTTGAAAATGGTGGTAAGCACTGCTCTAGTGAATCCAATCGACGACTCTTTCTGGGAGAGCTTGATAAGCTGCCGCTTGCTGGGAGTGGGGCCTGAGGGGTGCTTACAGGGACCCGTCGGGGCTTCCATGGCCTGGTAGGGTCCGCTACATCTGCCTCATCCTGTCAGAAGGTCTGCGTGCTCCTCTTCTGTCTTTTAATCCTCCCTCCACGGGCCCAGGGAGCTGCCCGCGTAACCTTCCCAGGGCATGGCTCCCCTCCCCAGAAACAGGTCCTCCTCCCTGCAGCTGTTTGCGGACCTAGCATGGAGCCCGGCCCTCTGGGTGTGCTCTGGGCCACACCCAGTCTGCACCTCACTCCCCTTCCCATGGGGTGTCCTCAGCCCTGCACGCCGTCCCCTCCCCTCCGCCTGCCGGCGCCCAGCACGCGGGTCCCAGGCCACGTGCCTGCTGTCCCCAAGGGAGAGGTGAGGGAACTCACTGCAGAGGAAGCCAGCTGATGGATCCACGTCTCCTCGGCCTCGTGCTTCCTCTCCGAGCACGCGTACGAGGGACTTCTTGCACACTGGCAACCCGGAGACCTGTAAGCGGGGTGTGGTTAAGGCCTTGACCTGGTGTCACATGTCACCAGCTGGGTCATTAAGATGCGTTAAGCACCGCCTGACTGCAGTTTGGCCATGCCGCACCTTTTGGGGCTGGCTTCCCAGAACCAGGGTCCTCGCCGCCGACGACTGCTTTTCTTTGTAGCCACCTCTTGCAAGTAATGACCTGTGGCCCCGGCTCCCTGCTGCGGACGCTGCTGGGCGACATCAGCGGGCGCGGACCTGACTGGGTTCCTGGGCAGAGACGCACGGAGCCCTTTGTGCACCTTCTAATTGGCGTTGCTGTCAAAGCAGAACTGCCGGCCGTGATAGAGTCAAACCGAGACTCTGCTGCCCAGCGAATCGTGTACGAGACTCCCGACCACGTGACACCCCCCCCACCCCCCCCCACCCCCGCCTCGCTCCCACCTGCGAGGATGAATCAGATGGTTTACTCTATTCTCCTTTCCTCTTCAAACAGGGAAGCAGACTCCAAACCTAATTAAGACAGCACTTCAAGCCTGTAACTGAATTCATTCACAGCCCGGCTTCACTGGGGCCCCAAGCTTCCTCCGGCTGCCATCTATTGCAAACCTGATTCAAATTGTTATCATTTATTCAGGTTGAAGCTACTAGCGAGATTTAAAAAAAAAAAAAAAAAAAGCTTGCTCTTCCCATGCCTGGTGGGGCCACTGAGCCCCGGTCACTTTGGTCCTGATCAGTGCAGAGGCACCACACCAAAGGAAGCCTCGAAACGTACTCGTTAATTAACAGCTGCAGGCGCTTGGAATGTTCTATCCGAAGGGCGCGAACATCTCCACTCCTTCGGCAGTCAGAGCTAGAAAGTCGAAGAATCCCAAGCAGAGCTCCTCTTTGGAGCTCCTGCTAGCTCTGCCCCCTCACACGGGCTTGGAAACCTCGCCGCTGAGGGGCTCCCAGCCCTGTTACTGCCTCGCTGTGTCACCCCGGAGATCCAGAACCTCTCCGGGCTCCCCTCGCCCCCTCCGGCCCACACTCGGTCACGGGTCTGTTTCAGTGGGTGATTGTTAAGAGATCCATGAATATTTGGGATTCCCACTGTGTACCAGGCACTGTGCTGGGCTCTGGGGAGGCGAAGAGGAGTGAGATGGGCGTGCTCACTCTGGGGAAGTACGTGCTCTCCGTCGGTGGTTCCCAGTCAGGGCCACCATTAGCCCCAGGCGACTTTTGGCAATGATTGGAGACGTTCTGGGTTGTCGAGACTAGGGGTGTCTCATAGGGCCGACAGCGGGGGCCCTGCTCAATGTCCTGCAGTGCACAGCACAGCACTCCACAACTGAGAAGTATTTGCCTTGTCGTGTCCGTAGCGGCGAGGTTGAGAAACTGATGTGAGTCGACCAGCCCAGATGTCTAAGCAAATAACGTCGGCGCAGTGAGATACGAGTTAAGGGCATGAAATAAATCACTCGTGTCCAGTGGCCTGGATTTGCTGGTGCTCAGTGACCGGTCCTCCACACTGTCCTCCTTGCAATGCCGTAGCTCTTCAGGGACTCACGCGGGTAGCAGGCGTGAGTAATCCAGAGAAAGAAAGCAGACTTTGCATCGGTTGCACAAGAGAGGGGTCCGTCTGGTTGGTTCTGGCTCATGTGATCGGATGCCCTCCCGACTGTCCCCGCTCCATCAACACCCGTCCCTGTCCACAGGGCCCCAGAGGCAGAGGGGACCCAGAATGGGGCCAGGCTTGCTGGGGGAGGAGGCGGCCTTCAGCAACGAGCAGTTCTCTGCATTCGTCCTTCTTGCTCGTCTGAAGGCTCGCAGCCCCGCACGAAGCTCGGCGAGGCAGAATTATAAGTGAGTCACCCAGTGACTCACTGGGGAAAGCCCTCCTCCCCAAGAGCCGCAGCGGAGAACCCACCCAGGTGACAGAAATGCACTTGCCCAGTTCCCTTCTTGCCTCTCCCCGCAAAGGGCTAAAAATAAAATGTAAAATAGCTAAGATGACTTATGGCGATGACTTTTCTACTTTCATCATAAGACAATAAGGCAGAAATTTCTAAAGACGCCGAGCCGAGAGGCTACCCGAATTAGAACACGGGAAGGTCACAGCACGATGAGAAGTTTCTTCCGTTGCGTGGGCATCAGGCTCATTCAGAAGCGGCTTTTCTCCGAACAAGTCCTCGTCCCTCAGAGGCGAAGGGGGTGTGGGGAGAGAGGAGAGCCTGGTTCGGGAACTTCCAGTCTCAACAGCAGTGTTGTTGGGAAATCACTGAGCCTCTGGCGGTTACCGCTTCCTTGGTCTGCCTGCATGGGGGAGGGCAGGGGGTTGATGGCACACCCCTCCCCCCGCTTCGGAGGTTAAAGAAGCTTAGGCATGTGAAGGGGAATTGAAGGTTAAATAAGCTTGTCCAGTAATTGTTAAATGTTGGCACTGTGGTTTTGTTTGTAACTTTTAAAGAGAGGTTCTAAGCGGCGCCTAGGTGGCTCAGTCGGTTGAACATCCCAACTCTTGATTTCAGCTCAGGCCATGATCAGGGTTGTGGGATCGAGCCCCGCATCCGGCTCTGTGCTCAGCAGGGACTCTGCTTGAGATTCTCTCTCCCTCTCTCTCTCCCCTCCCCCACCTCTCTCTCTCTCTCCTTCTCTCTTTCAAATAAATTAAAAAAAAAAAATAGAGGTCCTAAAATGGTTATGGACAAAATGATGTCTGGGCTTTGCTTTAGATAAGACAGTGACAGGAGAAATAGATGGGGCACAGGACACACTGCCCTTGGTGACAGTCGGGGCTAGTGATGTATGTGTGGTCCTTTGCTATTCTAGCCTGAGCTCCTTACTTTGACGTGTGAATTTTTCCATCCTTTCCAAGCGTCTGCCTTTCACGAAAGAGTTCTAGAGATTGCACAGTGGTGCGAGTATCCCTAACACCACTGAACTTGATACCACAAAGTAGATAGGACAATTAATTTGGGGTTCTGTGACTTTTACCACAATTTAAAAATATATATATGTATGTGTATCTTTTAAAGCCGGTGATTCAAATCAGTGGTGTATTTGGGGCGGAGGGGTGCACAGAAAGACGATGGGATCAGAGCGGGAAAAGCAAGCCACGATGCCCTTTTCGGCTCTGGGAGCTTGTTCTGAGCCCTAGGGAAGGGAGCGGCCTCTCTCCTGGCTGGGGGCGTCAGGGGTGAGAGGCGACTTGGGCTGGGATGTTGGCGGCTCTGTCCCCGGGGCACAGCCCGAGCAGGAGCTTACAGACGGAGGTGGAAGGGAGAGGAGGGCCTGGGCCCAGTGCTCCTTCCGCAGGGATGTGAGGATGAGCACATGAGGCCTGGGCTTGCAGAGGCCCCGGTCCGCAGGGGAAGAGATTCCGGGAACGCCAGGCCCTCCCCGTGGGCTGTGACGGCGTCCTGCCGAAAGGGACCCAGAGGACAGCACGGGGCCCTCTCCGCTGGGCGGAGTGAGCCGGACTCTGGAACCGATGAAGTAGGAGCTGTAACCACCCCCTCCCCAACCTTTTGCAAACTGTGTGTCAGAGACAGAGCCATTTGAAGTTCCGTGTCACCGGTCTCAGAATAATGTCCCCCCAGCAGTAGGGGTTCCGCAGTGATGGGTGGCTCCCAGTGCTCCTCCTGACGGGCGATGCTGTTACCGGCGTAGGTGGCAGGGCGGGCAGGGTGCTGAGACAGAGCCCCGGGTCCTCTGGCGGGCTGTGGCCTCGCTTCTGGCCCTGAATCTTCACGTCGCTTCGTCTCCCAGGCTCTCTGTGGCCCCACCTGTGCACGGAGGTCTCTGGAGAAGTCGGTGACCGCTCTGTGACTGAGCTTGGGAGGACAGGCTGTGGGTAGGGTGGGTCCTGGCGGGTGCCTTGGACAGGGGGGGCGTCTCTGGAGCCCGGATGCAGCGAGACCCAGGGAGGTCTCTGAGCCCGGGTCCTGTCCTTCCTCAGTGTCACCGGGGGCGCAGTTAGTGGCACTGATCCATCCTCTGTGTGAGATCCCTGGAGAGCAAGGGCAGTGCTAGCCTTTCTTCTTGTTTCCTCGTGGATTCCAGTTTCCTCGAGTTTTCCAGTTAGTTCATAGACCTCAAAGGATTTGGGATTTTTTGAAAGACTATTAGAGAGAGAGAGAACCAGAATGAGAACAGGTGCAAGGAGAGGCAGAGGGAGAAGCAGGCTCCCTGCGGAGCAGCGGCCCCTACACGGGACTCGATCCCAGGATGCTGGGACCACGACCTGAGCCGAAGGCAGAGTAACCCACTGAGCCACCCACGCGCCCCCATGACTGTTTCTTTAAATAAAACTGTACTCGTTTCCCAGGCCTAGCACAGAATTGACCACCAAGGTAAAACAACAGCAGTGTACTTGCGGATGGTTCTGGAGGCCAGAAGTCCGACATCAAGGTATTGGCAAGGCCCCTCCAGACGTTCTAGGGGAAAAGCCTTCCTAGCTTCTACGAGCTTCTGGGGGCTCCCGGCAGTCCTTGGCTTGTGACTGCGTCCCTCCAGTCGCTGGCTTCACGTGGCCTTCTCTTCTCCTTGTCTTCCCTGTGTGTCGTAAAGATGCTCAGATGTATGGGCCCGCCAGGGAAACCTAGGATGACCATGTCTTGTGATCCTTAATGACGCCTGCAGAGACCCTTTTTCCAAATAAGGTCACGTTTGCAAGTTCCCAGACAAGGACCTGTCTTTTGGGGGCTGTCGTTCAACTCATCACAAAAACCTTACCCAGAAGTCCACACGGCAGAATGGAGGAGGACAGGGACCCTGGCCACAGCCCAGTGAAGAGCTCACCTCCACACATTGAGCTCCCTCCCCTGCTCCCGGGCCGACAGGCCCTGGCACCAGGGAGCTCTGCTTGGAAACCAGGGCTTTAGGGAGGGAGCTCAGGAGACCTCAGCATCGAAGCCGAGGCTTGGAAATGGGCCAGGAGTGTAGGCAAGGCAACTCGACCTCACGGTATCATCGTCTTGAAAATTGGGATGTTCGGGTCTACACGGCCGTGTTGGATGTGGTCTCAACGAGGGCAGCTGTCCTTGGGTCCTTGGTTTCCTCTCCTCTCGTGACACCCCCCCCCCATGGAAACAGGTGACAGGGATGTTATGGGGACGCATCTCACTTCGCCTCGGGGTTGGTCAGTTACCAGTGGACAAGAAAGTTTATCCTGGCTTTCAGAGACCGTCAAGAGCTTCTGGAAATGCAGGGAGCAGGTGGTTTTTCTTTCTCTCTGTCAGAAACGAGGGTGCTTCTCAAGTTCATTGGGTTCTAAGGCCGGGTGAGGGTCCGTGTTAAATGGAGCCTGATGATCGCCCCACAGCCCGCACCCGGCCTTCCGGCCTGCCTGCGTCATAAGTCGGATGTGGGCTGAGCAAGGGTCTGAGGTCCCCCGCAGCCTGGGTGCACCACGGCAGGCCTCCCAGCCTCGGCACGAGTGGCCTCTTAGGCTGGATTGATCTTCGTGGAGGGGGGCTCCCCTGAGCATCGTTCGGCAGCATTCCTGGCCTCTCCCCAATAGATGCCGGGAGGATCCCCCCCGCACCTGAAATGGCTGCAGACGTGGCCAGAAGGGCCTCTGATTGAGAACCGTTGCTTCCGAGAAGGCGTGTCTCCCGAGCCAGCCCTTCTCCCTGGAAAAACGGGAAAAAAGATCAGAGCGTGGACCTAAGTTGCCACACCCAGAGCTTCGGGTGGGAGGAGCTCACCTATTACTTCCTTTATCCCTGACTTGAGTAACATAGACGGAACCAGCCTTTTCCGGCTTTCATAACTGTCTCCCTCTCCCTCGTCTCCATCCAGAACGACAAGCAAGTTTCCAGGAAAAGGAGGCTCACCCTGTTTGGTGCCGTTATCGGGATAGTTTCTCCGGTCCTGTCCTCAGAGGCACCTCGAGGACTACACCCAGGGGGCGGGGGGGGGCGTGGGGCTGCCCGGAGACCTGCTGTCCATCTATGCGTCTGTCCTCTGGCCTTTTTAAAAGCAGGCATCCCTCAGCACCTGCTGTCCCCCTTTCTCCCACCTCTAATTCTTCTAGAAAAATTCAGTGCGTGGATAAATTTCCAGAGGAGCCATCTTCTGGAACTGAGATGCAGGGGAATCAAGCAGCTGGTGTTGACTGACCCTTAGAATCTTGAGAGAGCAGACAGCGGGGGATGGTCGAGGGTGACACAGCTTTCTGGTGGACACCTTCCGTGTCCTGCTTTTCTGTGCTGAGTTTACTTACCGCCCCCTTCAGGAAGGGACCTCATGCCTGTGCTCCTAGAGCAGTCGGGGAGAAGGATCTCCAAGCCTCTGTGTGCCTGGGATGGTAGAAGGGCTTACGAAATTCCTGGAATGTCGCCCAGAAGAAAATCCTAGAATCTTAGAATTGAGGACTGTCTTGTCTGCCTTCCTCCCACTCAGCAGAAAGCCCTCCCCTGCAGTCCTGACCCCTGGCCACTCAGCCTCCGCTGGAGTGCACGCGTGCGCACTCACACACACACCCAGTGGCAAGGAGCTCACCAACTCCTGAGATAGTCCACCGGTGCCCAGCGCTCCTGGTTACCTGCTTTGTTATAACCACATCCTGACTGTGGTTCTGGCTTCTGCAAAGAGACCATGGTTGAGCTCTTACTCCCCATGACAGTGTTTCAAGTCTTCATTTTGTTTCCTCTAGTCATTTCATGGCGTGGATGATTCTAGATCCCTCTCTTCCCCAGGTGCCCTTTCGGGAGATACTCCAGTATGGCCTGGGTCTCTCTGAACATCGTAGTCTGGGCTCATCATGAGGCTAGGGTGTCTGCCCACCTGTACCCAGATTCTGTTGATGCCACTGAGGCAACATCGGTGTTAGGGACCAACGTTTACTAATGGTTATGCGTGCCGAGACTTCTGCCCTGAACAGCTGCACCTCCCCAGCCTCCCCGAAAGTTTCCTGTATGTGCATCTAGCTGCATCTCATCCTGATCCTTTGGGTCTATTGATTGAGCCAGTTTTATTCATCCCGAGTCTTTAATCTACCTCCAGCATATAGACCTTCCCCCTCAAAGGAGTGCAGCGTCACGTGCGGAGCCCGGGATGGGAACCCCCACCTGCTCCGTCCC
>JAPYYJ010001012.1:0-14782 GCA_028533885.1 Nasua narica | reverse complement strand
CACCTCCCCCCCACCCTTCTACCTCTGTGGACCACCAATCTGCTGTTTTTATCTATGAGCTTAGTTTCATTGTCACTGTTGTGATTGTTGGTTTTTAATTTCCTAAATAGGCGAGATCACATTGTATTTGTCTTTCTCTGCCTGACATTTCACTTAGCATAATGCCCACATTTGAATATTTTAGATGCCTCATATAAGTGGAATCATGCAGTATTTGTCTTTGTGTGACTTGCTTATTTCACTAAACTTAACATCCTCAAGTTTCAACCACATTGCCACTTATTGCAAAATCTCCTTCTTCAGCTTGAAATATTATTCACGAAGGGGTGTGACCAGGCTAAGCAGAAACTGAGAATACTGACACAGGATTTCTGAGGCTTCTCTGTAAAATATCCATCTATGAAGGGAGGAGAAGAGATATTTGGTGTTACATAATGCTTAGAATAAAAGAAGAGAAAGGAGAAAACTGAGGATAAGACCAGGTCAAGTCCTGGTGCATGTGAGCTCTGAAAATCCTCACTCATTGGTCAAAAAGTCCTTTAAAGAGGTAAGTATTTTTTAAACGAACAAATGTCAGAGACTAGAATCAATTTTCATTTTTGTATATAGCTATGGACTTATTACTAATAATCTACTAAATAAATTGCCAAACACTCCTGAAATTTAGTATTCCTAAACTACATGTATATTATTAGAGTTACTGAGGCTCTAATACAGCAACTTAACAAGTCAATGCATGTTTCCATGCAGATAGGCAGAAATTATATGCTCTAAAAGAATGCCTGTTGGTGATATTTTGACTTGGTCTTGATTTCCATTTGCTCACTTTTAAACTTTTAATTATAAATTATTATCTATTTAATATGTTGTGGATGTTTGCACAACCCTCAAGCATGTACTTATTTGCATATTTGTGGCCTATAATTTTCCAATAGCTAGGCTTTAAGACATTTATATGCTGTAGTTAAAACATGAATCATCATATCCCTATTGCTAAAGGAAACAGATATATAGTCCTCCAAAAATTGCTTATAGAGTGTGATACTTCATTGGTGATTTGTTCTTTACGGGCTTGGGAAAAATGCATGTGAAAAATTGCAAAATAACCTCAAGGTAAGTGTAATAAAATTATTCCCTTATTTCAAAATTGGTAGGGCATCATGTTATAAATAAGGGGTATAAGCTCATAGTATAAGCCTTATGGCATGTTTTAAAAAAAGAAATGCCTATACATTTTGTATTTTTTACCTATTGTTGCATGACAAAATATTCTAAAACAGTGGTTTAAAACAACAATAATATTTATTATCTCTTGGTGTCTGTGGTTGAGTAATTTTAAGAGGACACAATAGGAATCTTTGCCTCTGTTCTCTGATGTCTGAGGCGTCAGAAGAAGACCATAAGTTTGGGGTCTGAAGGCTTGACTAAGGCTAGAAGATCCACTTCCAAGTTGACTCATTCACAAGATAGCAAGTTGGTTTTTTCCTATATGGACTTCATACATGTAATACTCCACAGGGCTACCAATGTGCCCTCAAAGGATAATGCCAGCTTCTCATTACAGAGAGTGATCCAAGAGAATGAGATGGAAGCTTTGATTCCTTTTATGATATAGCCTTAGAAATTGAATGTTCATTTTGCACATTTCATTCATTAGAAGAAGCCCCTAGTCAGTCTCCCATTCAACCTTTGAAACTAGGTAATTAGGTTCCAACTCTTGAAAGAAGCACATACAGAAATAAATGGTAAGAATACAACCTTATCAAACTTCCTGAAGTTGTTCAAGTTAGTGGGATGAACTAGATACATTTAGCTGTTGTTGCTTTTCATTATTATCCTTTGCAATCACAATCTGAATCATTTGCTGGGGAGGTGTGGCACAGCTTGATTAAAATAATCAGATTAAGAATGCTTTCTAGGTGAGGCTCCTGGGTGGCTCAGGGGGTTAAGGCCTCTGCCTTTGGCTCGGGTCATGGTCTCAGGGTCCTAGGATCGAACCACACATGGGGCTCTCTGTTCAGTGGGGAGCCTGCTTCCCCGTCTCTCTGCCTGCCTCTCTGCCTACTTGTGATCTCTCTCTGTCAAATAAATAAGTAAAATCTTAAAAAAAAGAATGCTTTCTAGGAATCAATTATGAAGAATGCATCATTTGTAAACTAAAAGCACATTATTATTAGAATACACGAGACAACATTTTGAGAAAGAAATTCATGTCTAACAAATTCGAATCAAGATGAATGAAGTACAACTCTCCTATGATCTCAGATATTAAAATTAAGACAGTAATCCAGTTTTCAACCAAGGTAAGAACTTATTCTAGGTTAAGACATCACAGGAAATGAGTTGAAAAAAAAAAGTAGACTGGAAATGAAAGAATATTTTTTTTTGAATGCAAGAGTTTTTAAGAATGTCTAAAAGCCATATAATTATAAATTAACTAAAATTCCTTAATATTCATTTCTAATTAGTATTTTATAAACTGCTATATTTTTCAGCTATTGTGATTTCTGTATTTATAAAATAAAGTGACTCTTTTAATTATATATTCTTGGATATAAGGTCGATAGCTACTAGTCCCACTTTCCCTGGCATTCACTTCATTATTAACTTATATGTGGTTTATCCCTGAATCTCTGTTGATATTTTAGATTTTACTATCACAGCAGACCACAATTTTATGGACTTTTAGGGGAGGTTTATACCCATTGGCAATTTAGAGTAATATCAAGTCCTTTGCTCATTTTAATAATTGTATTTTGGAGGGGGGCGCCTGGGTGGCTCTGTGGGTTAAAGCCTCTGCCTTCAGCTCAGGTCATGATCTCAGGATCCTGGGATCAAGCCCCACTTCTGGCTCTCTGCTCAGGAGGGAGCCTGCTTCCGCCTCTCTGCCTTTCTGCCTACTTATGATCTCTCTCTGTCAAATAAATAAATAAAATCTTTAAAAAAATAATTGTATTTTTATTTTGTTTTTGCTATTGAGTTGTAGGAACTCATATATGTGTGTGTATATAATATATATAACATTAATACTTAATCAGACATGTTTTTCAAATATTTTCTCCCATTGTATAGGTTGCTTTTTCACTTTGTTGATTTTTCCTTTGCTATGTGAAAGCTTTTAAGGCTACTGCAATCCCACCTAGTTTTACTTTTGTTTCCTGTGATTTTTAGTGTCATATCCAAGAAGTCTTGCCTAAACCAATGTCATGAAGTTTTTTTCTTTAGGTTTTTCTTCCAGGATTTTATAATCCTTTTGTTTATTATTTGTTTCTTTTTATTAAATTAATGAAAGCATCTCCTCTCTCTTGTTCTCTGACTGACCTCTCTTGTTCTGAATAGATAACATCAACACATGGTCCTTTTTTTTAGCATTTCACCTCTCCTTTCTTTCCCAGCCAAATCATGTCCACACCTATGTAAACATCTAAACTCATCATCCATTATGCCATTTACGTCATTTTGTTATTAATGATCTACTTTGCATCTTTAAATCTTTTCTTCTGCATTATATCTTACCTTTTACAGCTCTACTCTTAAATCTAATCAGAAAGTAATGTATTTATTTTTTCTCACTTGCTAATTTCCAGTACTGCCTTATTTTTGACCCTTTTTTTACCCCTGATATTCTTCAAAGATGGTTTACTTATATTTTCATTTTTTTTTAAAGATTTTACTTATTTTCTTGACAGAGAGAGAGAGAGAGAGAGAGATCACAAGTAGGCAGAGAGGCAGGCAGAGAGGAAGAAGCAGGCCCCCCACTGAGCGGAGAGCCCTATGCAGGGCTCCATCCTGGGACCCTGAGATCATGACCAGAGCCAAAGGCAGAGGTTTTAACCCACTGAGCCACCTGGCGCCCATTATATGTTCATTTTTGTTGCCATAAATCTTCCTTAGGTTGAATATAGTACATTTAAAAATACTATTAATTTTATTTTTGAAGAATACTTGAAAATCTCCATTTTGAAGCTAATGTCAATAATGCATCTTCCCAGATTCTTCTAGGAGTCTCTTGGTAAACATGTGCACACTTTTCTGCTGGGTGCTAGGGGTAAATTTGCTCTTATTTTCATTAACTATTTTCACATACCGTTTTAGTAAATAATGCAAAATGAGTTTAAAAGAGAGATAAAATTGTTTCACTTTGTCCCCATACTTGATATTATAAGACATTCAATTTGTGACTTGCTGGTATTTATGTTGGAGTAACACACTGTGGTGTTAATGTTTACTTTCTTCATTATTAAAGAACTTAAGGATTTTTTCAATGTCTGTGAACAATTTCATAATCTTTTAAAAAGTACCTAGTGAAATCTCTAGCCTTTTTTTAGTAATTTGTAAGACTTCATATAATCTGGGTAGATTGTGGTTCTCTATGTTGTAAATATTTTATCTAATTCTATCCTTTTGTTGTTTTCTCCTATCTATAGCTATTCATAAACATATAGTCCAAATACGTGTATGTGAATATCTATACATATACATACACACACACACAGTTTTAGATATTTTTGCCGTTCGAAAATTCACGGAGGTATTTTCCAATGTTATTTTCTTGTTAGATTTACTATTGTTCCCTTCTCATTTAGGTTTGGAATCCACTTGAAATTGTCTTTTGTGGATATTGTTAAGCAAGACTCAAGTTTGTTTATTTATTCTCTATAAATATCCAAGTATCCAAGCACAATTAATGAAAAACCAACATTATTATCAATCAAGTATCTTTATATTGTTCTGTTTCTTTCTGGGCCCTATTTGCTTTTATTAATCAATTTACCTATTATGATGTATATGAGTCCCTTCTAATAATTAGAAAAAAGTCATTTTAATTAATTTGAAAATATCAACTTTATATTATATTCTTAATTTTTACTTACAGTCTGTATATATTTTATATCTGTTGTGCAAAATTAAGAAATTATGTTCTTTTCTTCTATTCTCATTTTTCTCATTAACACCTGATTTTATATTATTACTAATTTGTGTTTACATTTAAACTGTTAACTATATTTAGACCTTAATCTCTGATTTGCTTAAAATATTTTTGCCTCTACTTAAGGAAGTCAGCACATCTTACTCTTTTTTAACCTTCTTTCATTTTTTCTTTCTTGTGTTTGTTATACTATTTCTACTTTATCAGAGTTTATAACAATCACATTCAGATCTAGAACCATCATTCTTTTGTTGTTATAGCCTAATTCCAAAAGAGAAGCAGATTATTTCTCAATGCCAGTTAATTTACCTCTACAATTATTTCTTGATTTTCCTTCAGTGGATATATTGGAGTGATCTATGGGAACAATGTCCTTTCCTGTTAGGTATTTAAAACAATGTTTGAGTTATATAAGATAAATGAGTGCTAGAGATCATTTTTTTGTCTGTAGTTAATGATACAGTATCATGCACTTAAACATTTGTTAAAAAGATAGATTTTTACCATAACAAAACCAACCACCACCACCACCACCATCAAAATATAGGGCAAGAGGAAACTTCTGGAGGTAATGGACATATTTAAAACCTGATTGTGGTGATGGCTTCACAAATGTATACATAGATCAAAACTCATCAAATCGTATAATTTAAGTGTGTATTGTTTTTTATATACCAGTTATACCTCAATAAAAATGTTAAAAATAAATAAAACTCAATTATAAAGACTTTGAATTGCACTGATGAATGCAAATGATTTGTATTATTATAAAGCTGTTCTACCTCAACATTCAATAAATAATACTGGTTAATTGTGTAATTTTTTTAAAGTTAAAAATAAAACTAATTTCCCTTGACTTTATGTTTAACTGATAGTTCAAATATATTTTGTTCTGTTTCACTTTCTTTCTTTATTGATTCAGTAGACATGTCCCCACTATATTTAAGTGTTTGATGTTGCTTTGCAAAAGTCTTGGGTTATTCTATAGTTTTCCCAGTAAAAATGATTTTTATCTTTGTGTGGCTATTCAAAATGCTTTTTTATTTACCTGTGAAAGCTAATTTATTTTCTAGAATATGTTTTTATGATGGTCATTCTGAAGCAATGTTTCCTGAAATATGGTATATTTAAAATGTAGATTAAAAGTTTCCCATTAATTTGGGGCGCCTGGGTGGCTCAGTGGGTTAAAGCCTCTGCCTTCAGCTCAGGTCATGATCTCAGGGTCCTGGGATCGAGCCCCGCATGGGCCTCTCTGCTCTGCAGGGAGGCTGCTTCTTCCTCTCTTTCTGCCTGTCTCTCTGCCTACTTGTGATCTCTCTCTCTGTCAAATAAAAAAAAAAATCTTAAAAGTTTCCCATTAATTTCATAAACAAAAGTTATATGGTAAAATTTTTGTTCTCCTTTATTATTTAAAGTTTGTTTAGAGACTTTAGTTGTGTATATAGTAGATGTTTTTTCCTAATTATGTGTCATTTCCTCTATTATATTTTTCCTTTTTTAAGTTTATTTCATTTTCATTTTCATTTCTGGTTTCCTTCTTTCTTAGTATGTTTCCAACATTATCTTCCTTAGTATCTTTTCTACTTTACTTTCTTTTCTGTTACGATTTAATTTATTTTCCACATCTTTTCTTGCCTCAATAGCAAAAGAGCAAAAGTCTCATATTCTTCTCATGCATTTCCATTTTTATAAAAGCTCTTAGATTTCTGTTATGTATTCTTATTTCATACAAGTGATTATTTCTTTTCTTTCTTTTTCATTCATTTATATTTAGTCCATTCATGGCAAAACAATTCATTTTAACTGTCTTTTACTTCATAATTTTTCCCCTCTTAGGGATTGTTTTCTTACATGACATTTGTTTTTTATATCTCATCTGTGTTTGACTCATAATGTCTTTATGTGATCCTTTGCTGTTTCTTTCCAACTTCCTATTTTTGAAGGACAAGTGTTTTTCCTGGGCCAATTATTTGAAACCAGTTTCTGCTGGGGAAGGAGCCAGGACCATGTGCATGTCTTGCAGGCATAACAGGTTACTCAGGAAAGACTGTTATCCAGGGTGAGACTGTTAGACTTTATTGCTATCAACCAATAAAAACAAGCAGCTGGAGTTTATTCAAGATGCAAAAGTCTCTCCTTTTCCCAGCCACTGCAGTGACCTATAGCTTTCCTCAAATGTGGTTTGTATTTGTGATCTCTTCAGTAGCTATAACTCCTCTCAGAACTTACTCCAGTATAGAGAGAATTCTAATTCCAGAACAAACACTTGTCCCCATTTTTCCAAACAAGGGATTTAGGTTTTTCATCTCAAATGTATTTGTTTCTAATAAATATGTTCCTAGATATCTCTGAAAATTACAATTGCAGTGTCTCTTTTGCTTTGCTTCTATTTGTATACCACTGCTCAGCCTGCACTTCTCCATGCTATTTCCCTTTATTTTGGAATTCTGTGGTTTTACTGTCTCTTAATATCTTTGTGTCTACCTCTTTTTCTTTTTGTTGGTTTGAAGTGATTTTGAGAAAGATAATGGGGAAATGTTATTTTTTACTCTGTCTTTATCAAAGTGGATGTCTCTGCTATCTTTTACATCAATCACCTTTTTATTTCATTTGTGACCTATTTAGTACTCCGTAGGATACTACAGTATTTTCTTGTTTTTTGTTTTTTTGTTTTTTGTTTTTTGTTTTAGATTTAAAGCTTCTGATTGTAGTTTTTTTTCTTTTTCTAATTTATTTAGACACTGTGAAGTATTTAGTATAGTGCCTCATACACAAAAGGATGTGAATAATGGAACATGCAATTAATAGTTGTTGAGAAGACATGATTTAGCTCTATGAATAAAGATTTTTGTTTTAAGGTTCAGTTTTGGAAAACATAAAGATTTACCTAAAGACAAGGATCGATTATGAAACATCAGAAACTTAGGTTTCTTGCATCATTAAGGGTGAGATTTGTAGAATGAGGATATACTTTGAGTTCAAATTAATGAAGAGAAGGCATAAAATTCAAATTAATTGGCTTGAATGCATACTATATCTTATCTTGCTCTGAAACTGGAATGAAACTAAATGGGGCAGAACTAGTCTGACTTCTGATCTAGATTGAATTTAATTCAATTCATAGGAAAGAAAAAAAAAGCATTTCACTCATGAAATCAAATTAAATAAATTTTGTTAAATTCATTGGTTTGAACTGGTACAGTTTATTATGCTTTGACCAGACTGACTTCATTGAAAAAGTGTAATAGAATTATATGGATTAGGTAAGTGAGGGATGTTCTGAATTGAACAGAATGTCATAAATGAGCCCAGTCTTAGGTGATGCTTTGTATTTAAATGAAAGTGATATCTTATCTAGATAGAATTTAATAGAAAACCCTTTCTTAGAGGTTTATGCTGAAAATATTTCTGAAGATAAAATTAATAATTCAAACATTTTTAGGGAGAATAATCATTATATTATTTTTAGTCTACTTTCTTGTTAGCTCAAACACATTCTCTTTCTCTCTTTCTTTCTCTCTCTCTCTCTTTCTCTCAAGTACTTTTTCTGCTATTCTGGCATTATTTCCCTTCATGAATGCATGTTAAAATTTCCAGACGGTTAGATTGCATATCCATAAGAGGAACCTATATTTTTATCTCTTATTATCTCTTTCTCTCTCAAAAAGAATATTTTGCTAATTCTGTCTTCAAGAAACCACCTTAAAAATATAAATAATTCAATTTATTTCTTAAAAACCTTTTTCTATATAAAGATTTTAAAGAATCCTGGCAATCTTTGACACACTCCATACGACATTGTTAAAAACTCCAGAAGTCAATATAAACCTAGTTTCTAGAGAAATGTCAAGTTCATTACAAGAAAGGTAAAGTAAGTTGCCTCATTTTGACAAGTAAAGACAACAGGTGATTGACAAACATGGAGATTCTTAGCTTTAAAGAATTGAGATGATCTAAACAGAAAAGAAAGAAAAGTACAGTACACGGTATAATTGCTAATGAAATTAAAATTTCTCACACCCACACAAAATGTAAAATATGATATTCTAAACCTACAATCCTGACATTTAATCACAGTTCTCTTCATTGTGTATGGTAAGAAGACATTTTTCCTTTCTTCTCAAGGATTTCATATGGGAGAACTCATCTAGCAATGTGACAATTTAAAAAAGTGATATATCCACATTTGTAAAATTTCCATTTCTAATTAAATAAGCATCTTCTATATATAAAGATATTTTTGCATTAAATCAGAATATTGACCAAATAACAATGGGGTATAGTTGACTATTTTTCCCCTAAATGTCTATTTCTTTATTTTAGATAACAGAATTTTCAGGATGCCTAGGTGGCTCAGTAGGTTAAGTATCTGCCTTCAGCTCAGGTCATGATCCTGGGGTCCTGGGACGGAGCCCTGCATCAGGCTCCTTGCTTAGCATGGAGCCTGCTTCTCCAGCTGCCTGCAACTCCCCCTGTTTATATTCTCACTCATGCTTTCTCTCTGATAAACAAATAAAATCTTATTAATAAATAAATAAATAAAATAGAATTTCCCAGTGTTCATTTAAAAAAAAATACACAATTTTTTTTCATTGCCTAAATGGGAATCATCCACTTGAAAACTAACTCTTGTGCTTAACATATAATGTATTACTTTAGATTTGATCACATGAATATTTTGTACTCTTTCACTTTTTACACTTAAGAGAAAGTATAGTGGAGAATTACTTTCCTATGTAGTATCTTAATTTTTTAAATCATTATTTTATTTTATTTTATTTTATTTTACTTTATTTTGGTTTTTGGTGGGGGTGAAGTGAAGTGCAGACAAATTAGTTTGTAGGACCAGTGATGCTAACTAAAGCATAAGGATATCTGGTTTTGTATGGAGTGATGAAATAAAAATATTCTGATATTTTATAAATTTACATTTGTAACTACTTCTGAGTAGAATATTTGCAAATGTACATTTGTAACTACTTCTTAGTTTTTCACTGAAACAAGGAGCTGGTTATTTATTTATTTTTAAAGAAATCACTTCTTACATTGCAGCTTGAGAATATTTGCATCACTCTTACACATCATGGTAGGAGATTTTTAAATTCTTCTGAAGTCTTAAGTTGCATGGAGGAAATTCTGGGAGTCTGGGTTTCAAATCTGGCTATGCTACAGCTGAGATACGACTTCAAGCAACTTCTTTTCTCTTGTTCTCAGTCTCCTTGACTACAAAATGTGACAACAACTTCAAAAATGTCATATGATGATTAACTTAAAATACTTTGATGTCTAGAATAGTGTAGTTACTGAACAAATGCTACATTAATTGGAATAATCAAACTGCTTCAGTGAATGTGACATTCACTCTTGGTAGAAAAATCCATTCTATTGACTAAGTTATTCCTTGAGTTATAATTTTTCCAGAGTATCCTTGCTATTTCTTTTCTTCCAGTTATAGATTATATGAACTTAATTCTTTTTCTTTTAACCTACTTGACTTCAAAGAATTCACCCTCATCTATTTGACAGCATACTAATTTCTATGCGGGAAACATGCTTAGAAATCCTTATTTCATATTTTATTCTATTATATACCATGATGTGTTCAATATCTAGTTTTCCTAATTTTCCACCCAATTTTTTCATGGAAAAAAGAATTATATATTTTTATGTGCTTGTTCTGACCTGAAGCTAAGAAAAGAAAAGTTACCTGGAAAAATTAAAAAGGAGGGAGAGACAAATTCTCTCTCCTTGATTCATTTTCAGTTTTTGCATACTTCATTATTGTGCCTCCCTGACAACAGAAGTAGAAGATCTAAAACATAAAAGTGTTTTAATGTCTCAACTACTTTTCAATAGCCCATGCCAATAATTATTTTATAGAAATTTAGGTAAACACCAATCCTGAATTATTTTATTCCTATGAAGTAATTGTGATGTTATCTTCCATTATATTGTATTTGATTACAATTGATCAAAAAGTCTTTTTCAAGCAACTACTGTCTGTAGAACTCTCCACTAAGCCTTGTTTTGAGTATAGTTTTCAAAGATTTAATTTTCTTTCCAAGGGAATCAAGTTGGTAAGAAAGTATACCAATTAACAGAGAAGCATATTGGATATATAAAGATTTGATCATTGATTAGTATTGATTGAAGAAATTTAAAGAAGGTATAAAATGTTAAATCCAAGTATGTAAAGTAGGGAGGCAATGGACTCTCTGGTTACTTAAAATAATCAAATATGCATTGAGCAAAGACTATATACAGGCATTTTTCTCTCATCTTTGTAGCAATAGTTTATTAGAGAAAAAAAATAGATATCCTGGTTTGAGGAGCTTATTCCTTTTAGCCAACTCTTTTCAGATCCTTTAAATATTGAAATAGTCATTGTTCTGGGACTTGAAAATAATTTATTGTGGTGAGGTCTGCCTAGAGATCCACGTGTTTTGTAATCAAGAATGTTCTCCTTGAAGGTAAGGGAATGAGATTGATTGGTTAGGTCACACTGCTATGTAGTTTAAAGTTTATTCAGTGATAAATTCAAACTTGAAGAATGTCAAGCAATATATAGAATTAACTAGGGGCCACAAAATTTTTACTGTCAAGGGCCAGATAGAATACATTTTAGGTTTGTAGCTCATGGAACTCCACAACTACTTTTCTCTGCCATTGTAGCATGGAACTAGTCATAAAGAACACATAAATGAATGGGTATGTCTGTGTTCCAATAATAATTTACTGTTTACTTAAAATACTGAGGTAGTTCAGATTTAGTTCTTTGGTCAACATTATTAATCCTTGGCATAGACATATAATGCCAATAAGCTTTATGCATATAAAGAATCACTGTGCTCTTTTTTAGAAGATTTTATTTATTTATTTGACAGAGAGAGAGATCACAAGAAGACAGAGAGGCAGGCAGAGAGAGAGGGGGGAAGCAGGCTCCCTGCTGAACAGAGAGCCCAATGTGGGGCTGGATCCCAGGACCCTGAGATCATGACCTGAGCTGAAGGCAGAGGCTTAACCCCCTGAGCCACCCAGGTGCCCCAGAATTATTGTGCTCATCCAAATTTTAACTTTTTACTGTGTACCATGTATCTTAAAGGAGAATGCCAATAACTTCTGTGCATCTATTGTGTTCCAAGCATTTGTGTTAGTCTTTATCATTATAACATCCCTTTACAACAGATTGTGTCCTTAAATGTTATAGCCGGCATTCAAGATTATCCCCAGTGTGCTCTTGTCTCATGGTATTCAGACCCTTAAGTGATTCCATACTGAATTAGGACTAACTTGTAATAGGATATTGTGGACATTGTGTTTTTTAATTTCTGTGAGTAGGTCACTTTTAAAATGGTTGTTTCCACCTTGCATTCTCCTGGACCAGTTGTTCTGAGAGAAAACAGCTGCCATGTCATGAACCCTGTGAAGAGGTCTACATGTTGAGAAACTGAGGCCACTTATCAACAACACATGAATTTGCACACTGTGTGAGTGAGCTGACTTGGAAGCAGATCTTCAAGCTACAGTCTAGCCTTCAGATGCCTAAAGCCCTGACCAACCTCTAAACGTCAATTTTATGAGAGACCTTGAGCCAGAACCACTTAAGCAAGATATTCTCTGATTTCTGGTACAAAGAAACCATGTAAGATTTGCTTTAAATTGTTAAGTTTTTCCCCCCAGCAATGATAACTAAAACATAATGGTATAGATGAAAGAATATCAAGCTTTTTCTGTAACAGAGAAAATTTAAATATTTCAGGTTTTCCAGTCTCTACGGTCTCTACTGCACCTTCTCCACTCTGCTAGTGTAGTGCAAAAGCACCCATAGGCATTATACAAGGAATTAGGCATGCAAGTTTTAATAAAACTTGACTTACAGAAACAGAGAGTGGGTTCAATTTGGCTTATATGCCAGAGTTTTCTGATCCTTGTTTTTAGAGTGAACAAAAAAACCAAAACAAACAAAAACAACAACAAAAACAAAATCTGAAAGGTTGGGCAACATCTTCACAAAATACTAATCAGCTTACTTAAGTGACGGTCACCAGAGCAGAAATCTTTTTTAAAAAGACTTTATTTATTTATTGACTTATTTATTTATCTGAGAGAGAGGGAGAAAAAGCCTGCGTGCAAGCAGGGAGAGGGTCAAAGAGGAAGGGAGAGAGAATCTCCAGCAGACTCTGTGCTGAGATCAATGTGGGGCTCGATCTTATGACCCTGCAATCATGACCTGAGCTGAAACCAGAGTAGGGCACTTAACTCATTAAGCCACCCAGGTACCCCTGTTTTGTAGATTTTTTTTAATTGAAAATACTTATTAATGGGAATAGGTAAGTACTTCAGACAAAGGATTAAGCTTTTGAAATTTTTTTGCAGATTTCAACACAACAAAATTTTGAAAACTGTGTTGAATTTGAACCTAAGAGATTAAGGTTATAATCTTTACTGATGCATTCCCTTTTAAGATGTAAATGGACGGACTGTACATACAGATGACCAGTTAGTTTCTGTGTCTGCCTCCATCTACCTCAAATTTACACCACTTCATTTTCTTTTGAAACGTATATGCCTTTCCTAGATTTTGTCCTATATATATTTCAAAAAATAAAAATATAACAAGGTGCAATCATGACTCATGTGAAAAAGAGGGTTTCAATCAACTGGTCCAAATCAATGAACAATTTCTTTGCTTGAAGTACTGCCAAGACTAGATCAAATCTCAATTTCAGTGTATTCTGAGATAGTCAAGGGTGATGGGTTATTCCAGAATTTTGTCATGACAAACAATGGTAGAATTAATAAACAAATCACTAGAAGGATATTACATAATTTTAGTGATTAATGATGACTATTACAAAATATTATTTCACTGAATGATGCAGTTTCCCATTCAAATGCTTTGACTGTTATGAATCAAATAGGCCTTTTTTTAGTGATTTTACACATGCAGCTTTAAGGTGAGTTCCTTATTTTAATGAAAGATTCATTGCTTTAAAATGTGAAGAAAGGTGAATTATAGGAGAGTTTGACAAAATGAAGGCAGCTTAGGCTCTTGACCTTTGTGAGAACCTTCCTACAATAAATTCCTAGAGGTAGGACAATAGATAAATAATCCTGGTTGAATTTCCTGAATTTATACATAGGAGTATTTAGACTTAGAATATGTAAATGGTTACTTAAGATGAAAAATGAATACCTGTCAAAATGAAAACTAAATACTGAGATTTCCACTCTACTATTTTTGTTATGTAATGCAACTTTATTTTTTTATTTTTATTTTTTTAAGATTTATTCATTTATTTTGGAGAGAGAGAGAGAGAGAACGAGCAGAGGGAGGAGGCAGAGTGAGAGAGAGAAAAGCAGACTCCCCACTGAGTAGGGAGGCCGACCTGGGGGTCAATCCCAGGACCCTGAGATCATAATCCAAGCTGAAATCAAGGGTCAGACACTTAATCAACTGAGCCACCCAGGTGCCCCTATAATGCAACTTCAAATACAAAATTAGCACAAAATGATAAAAGGCATCTCATGCTGCAGTGGGTGCTGCCATTCAGCTTATAACTTATCACTTTCCAATCTGTACAAGATAACTTTCATGATCATAAGAATCATGGATTAGTCTAAAAATTAAATTGAGTCTTACAGCCAATTAATTGCATGTTAGGCAATGTCATTCACATATATATCTGATGTTCATGATGATTAAAGTTCATTCACCTGTGATTCAGAAACACTTGTATCTTATTTAGCTTCAATTCCACCAATTTTTTTGCTGTTTGACTCTGATCAAACTATCTTTGAATATCAGTATCAAAGTTCATACGAGAATCAAGATTGGTACTCTATTCGTAG